>PVLD010005543.1:0-111043 GCA_004027595.1 Dinomys branickii
AATATGTTTTTGTACTTTTATGTTTCTAAAATAAAAAAAAAAAAAAGAATAATGGAAACAGTCACTGGAAATTAGTAGATTAAAGAGGAAATAAACAGTAAGGAAGAAAGGTGCTATAGGAAGAGAAAATATACAAAAGCATGAGTTCCTTTCCCCAAAGCCTTTATAATGTACTTTATTAGCAAAGACAAACTCATAAGACATTTTGAAACAGATTTAAATAACTATGGAAAGGATGGCAGAGTTACACAAAATAACTGCTGAGTCAGTCTTACAAATGCTGCAGTAAGAGTCCATAAGATGAAGAAAACAAAGTTGGCAAAGAGAAGCAGTACTTTCAGAATATAGGATAAAGGTGGGTCTAGCCTGCTAGCCATAGTTTGCCAAACCCTGAAAGACAAAGACAGTTGAGATGGACATGATTTCCAAAAATAGATAAAAGACAAGGGTAGAGTCAAAGAAAATAAATTTCCTTGTTGAATCCAGAAGTAGCACAAACAAGCTTTTATTACTGGGCAACCTGCAATGGAACAGCATAACCAAAGCAACAAGAGGCACAGATTAAAGAAGTCATGGAATCAAATGTAGACATAAGAATACTGCTGAGATGAAGAGTGTGGGCCCCAAGATCTTTTACCCTAAGTAGACAAAGACCATGTAGTTATCCTCACCACCACCACCATGGTACCAAATTCTCTGGCCTTCATTTCTTAAGTTTGAAGCAAAGCATCATTAACAAAGGTCCACAGGGTAAAATAATACCAAAATTAGAAAGAGTGCAGGATTTGGAACCAGATAGAGCTACAGTCAAATCTGAACTTCCTGGCTATATACCTGCTAATGTTTATCTTTGCTAAACATGCGTCTTCATCCATAGACAGAGTAATACCAACCTGAACAGAGTTCTTCATCTCATCTAATGCTCCAAAATTATTACAGATTCTGGGAGCATTCAGCAGTATTCTATCTTACTCCCCTGTTCTCAGACTATTTTCAACATTGCTTCTCTAGTTCCACATAAAGAAACCTGACCCTATCACTCACCTGCTTGATAACTTTTATTGGCTTCCCATTAGTTGCAGTGTGTATACACAGGAGCCAATATATGACTCCAGCCACATCTTTCATCATTCCATCAAAAGCCCTTTCCTCCCCAGGCCTCACTCATCTCACAATCCCTAGATAAGCTGAATTTTGTCTTCACTATGATTTACACACGCTATTTCTTCCCAGGATATTTTGTTTCTTTTAGAATAAAAGGCTTTCCTAGTCATACTTCAAAACTGTGTTCACTGCTGCCTTCTTTGCAGTTTTTCCACTAACCCAGAGAAAATTACATTAGCTGTCTGTAGACCTTCATAGCACTCTACGTTTATTGCAATTGTAGAAGTATTTATTATATATGTTTCAATGTCTTGAACTTGGCTCTGACTCCCTAAACTTGAAGATAGGGATGATTTCTTGGTCTGTATCTTAGTATTAAACAAGGTTTTTAATTTTTTTTATTGAATGAACCAATGAAAATCCTAGAGTCTTCTGGGAAGATGGTGACCGGGTAAGCAGCAGAGAAAGATCCTCACAGAGGATAGCCAACCAGACACTGGAATATAGCAACATGAGAAAGACAAAAAGGAGAGAAGCAGGTCTCCCAGTCCCAGGAAGGATTTGAAATGAGAAGTGAAGCCCTCAGAAAGAGCAAACAAGATCCCTCCCCGAGGAAAAGCTTGGGCGGCCACCATGGCACAGTTAGAGGAAGAAGAGGAAGAGAAAGAGGGAGCCACCACCATACACACCCTTGGCCCGCTCCCTCTTTCCTACACTTGCAGCTTCAGCTTGGGAAGCCCAAGCTTGGGGAATTTCCCAATGCGGCCAGAGGAGAGCGGAATTCCAAGAGCTGGGCCAAAACCAGAGTGGAGGAAGCATGGCCCGGAAAAAAAGAAGTGGCAGTTGGGAGGTGCTGTTGAACCCAGCATGATGATGAAAAGGTACAACAGCCACTAAAGCAGTTTACTCACTCTGCAGCCACGACCCCCCCCCCGCCCCCCTCTAATCAGTGCCCTGAGGCAAAATGAAGACAAAGCAATCAGTAAACAGCCCGCCACACCCAGCTCTGGGCATGCCCAGAGGCAGTGGGCTGCTACTTCTCCCATGAGAGCAACTACCAGCAGAAAGCAGTGGCAGCAACCCTGGGACCACAGAAATTCCTGGGGATCCACTCAATGGACAAACAGGAACTGGAGCACAACAGTAAGAGAGACACGCAAATGGAGGTGGTACAGATGTCCCCACACCCTTCTCACTCCAACACCAAGCAAGAAGCATGAGCTGAGTTATGGGCTTCAGCTCCCACCTTGAACTCCCTCTGTGAGCACCTTGAGACTTGGCAACCCCCGTGCCTAACATGTGTTCCTGACAGCAATGGGCTGAGTCCAAGGGCTTTGGGACCCACTCTAAACTACTAATATGAGCACAAAGTGGGACTTCATACTGCTTGCACATATGAACCTTGTATGAGCCCATAGTGACAAATTATATGAAAAGCAGCAGTCCTAGAGTCTGAGAGATGACAACATACTTGACACAGAAGACCCGAAAAACTCCTCCAACTGTCTCCTAGAACTGAAAACTAAACTTAGTACACACCCTGAACTACCTCAGTGAGCATGGGTAGGAGAGACTTCATGGCACTTGTGCCCAGTATCTAAGTGTGCCCAATGCCCAGCTGTGTAAGGGGCGGGGAGCAGCAGCACTGGAGATCAAGAGGTGGGAGGAGGCGAAGATCTGGAAGTAGGGTGCAGAACCAGTCCTCTAGCTGGGTGGGGATAGCCTCCAAAGAGTCATAGGCAGCCTCCAGGGAGGCACTGGTGGCCTATGAGAGGACACCAGGGGCCCTGACAGGGAGCTCAGCAGCCTGTGGGAGCAAGGGGGCTCCCCACAGGCTACATGAAAATCCTGAGGACCTGGACTGGGCCCCCAGGGTGCACAGCAACAGTGCAGAGCCTGGCGGTCCATGGGGGCGAGCCCATGGACTCGATCGAGCCCTCAGGCGTACAGTATTGGGGTGGAGATTGGCAGTACACAGGGGCAACCCCACGGACTTGACCGGGCCCCCAGGTGCACAGCAATGGGGCAGAGCCAGGTAGTATGGGAGGGAGACCCCATGGACTCAACCAGGTCTCCAGGCTCCAGGGGTGGAGTGTGGGCAACCCTATGGGCTCACCTGGAACTCCAAGGGCCTTGAGGACTTTTCAGTGGGGTGCTGATAATAGCATGCTTGGATCCCTGCCTATGTACTGCCATTGAGGTTGGGTGCTTCACCATCTAATGCCACAGTTAATTAGTGTGCACCCATGTTTGTTGCAGCATAATTTGAAGCAGCCATGTGTCTTCTTCCCCATGTGAGAGCCCGAGGGAATAAATAAAACCAAAAGTACAGTTATTATCAGAGGGAAGATGACTGATTGGGCGGGAGAACAACAAAGATGAGGGTGGAGGAAATTGACTGATTAATTGTATGTGCCTTTATTTGTATAACTGAATAACAAATGCAAAGATAACATTATGTAATACAGCATCCATTGTTAATTCCCTACTATTTTCTCTATAATTTTTTATTTCCTTTATTGTTTGTGTGTTATTCTGGTTTATGTCTGCTTGGTTGTTATTATGTCTCCATTCTTTAGTCCTCAAAATAAAAAAAAAGAAAGAAAATCCTAATGCTAGCACCATTTTGCACTGTCTTATACAGAATATGTTGTCTAAAGAGAGCTGAACTTAACATAGCTTTTCTTTGAGTGACATACTTAAAAATTATGAGAATGGTGAAGGAACTGTTGTATAAAGAAAACCCTTTAAGAAGTTTCTTAGGACTTCCCCTACTGCTTAGAACTTCCTTCCCTTCGTTAAGCATTTACTGAGTGCCTACTACATTCTAGGTACTGTATTATGCACTCCACAAAGCCATAATCACTAACCTCAGGGTCCTCAGTGTAGTGCCACAGACACACAAATAAGGAACTGAAATTCAGTGAGGGACCCATAAACTCAAGTCATGATGCAAAGAAACAATCAATTCCTTTGTGAGAAAAAGTCATACAGAGCAAATACATTTCACATGTGAGCATAAATTTGTCAAGTAGGTAAGAGGGAATAGTGTTCCAGGAAGAATAATCATAGGTGATAAATAAAAAGCTTTGAAAAAGCATAATATATACCAAGAACCCTAAACAGTGTTGTATGAGCAGAATCGTGGGCAAGAAAAGAAATGGACTGAAGAGTTGAATTCTGGAAATTTAGCTAAGTACAGAAATGATGATGGCCTTTAAATACCTGAATCCTGAAACAAGGGAAGCAGATTTTGATTCACTAAAAAACCAAAACAAAACAAAAAAACCTTCAAACAACTGAAACTATATAGAAAGAAAGCAAAATGTATAAATTCATCAGAGGAGTGGGAGAAGTATCCCTATTCTTATATAGGACCAACCCCTCCAACAGTGTCCCAGGGCTCATCTTCCCTTACCTCTTCCCAAACTTAGCTTATTCAATTTTCTCCATTGTCTCCAGTGCATACATTTCTCCTCACTTCTGTGACAATACACACATGTAATATATATTTACTGGTGACTTGATACTATTTTTAAAATACTCTTGAGCTCTTGTCACTCAGCAAGTACTGACCCATTTCTCTATCCCTTTATTGCAAATCCCTCCAAAGGTTGTCTCGATATGCACTGTTTAACCCATTCTACTAGAGCTTCCTCCTACACACACACACACACACACACACACACACACACACACAACTACTAAAACTGGTTTTTAAAAAAGTCACCAAGAGAAACCACTAAGGTACCTCAGGGTGGGCAAAGAGTATACAGGCACAAAAGAGTTCAGTGATGTGTATTAATCCGACATGAAAACAGAATCTTAACCTAATAACTAAAGAGCTTTAAAAGCAAAAACCAAAACTAATACTAGCCTTACTGATGATATCATTTTAAGATAAACTGACTCAGCTTTATCATTCGACTATCTTTACAGTAATACTATTCACTTCCTCTGGAAAACAAGAAAGAGTGAAATGCTGAAATTTAGCAGCTTTGTACCATCTTCATCATGAATAATCAATAAATACTATACTTTCACATCTCCATCACAACTGCCTAACACTTCTAATAATCTAGTGCTCTAAAAGAAGCTAAAACAATTAGTAATTACAAAAGATAGTTGTTCCTTAAATGCCTCTCCTTTTTATACATTCTTGTCTTCAAATCCATCCTTTAGAAGAACCTTCCTCATTGTCTTTATACAGTAGTAGAAACTATAAATGTCCATTAACTACAGTATAAATATGGTATAAAAATGAAAACAATTAAACATAAATCTGACCCCAGATACCATGTAAAAGAACACCCTTACTTCTAATTCTTATAATTAAAAAGTCATATATTTTTAAAAGCATATTAAAAATCTGGCAACAGCTGTATAATCATTAACAATGGCTGTCTCTAGAGTGAGACAAACAATGTGTAATGTCTTAAATTCTTCATTGTGCTTTTCTTTATTCAGTTTTTCTATAGGGAATTCTAAATGACTAATAAGCCTCATTAAACCCAGGCTTTACTCTTTGTAACTCCATTTTAAATACTTAACTGCCATAAACGAGCTTTTAACATTTTCTCACAAGTTCGTGACTTGCTCATCTTTGCATTTCTAGCACCTAGTAGAATGCTTGGCACACAGTGAGATGTGTGTTCCATAAATGTGTACAAAATGAATGAATGTATGTAACAGCTAACATTTATCAGATATCTGCTTTCTATAAGCATTTTACATTTATCATCTCACTTAATCCTCACAATTTTGCAATGTAGCTACTCTTACCCACACATTGGAAAAGAGGAAATTTAGGCAAAGTTTAAGCAGCTTGCCCAAAGCAACACAGCTAAGTGGTAGATCCAGGACTCAAATTCAGATCCATTAACTTTCTGTGTTAGTTTCTTTCCAGCATGCTATGTAGGACTTATGACATTTAAGTACTAAGTAAAAAATTATATTTACCATGCACACATTTATAATCTTTCCAACCTTGTGAGAAGCATAAACATTTAAGAATACTGCTGTGCCTGGGATCCAGTAGGTAAACATAGAGGCAAGCTTGAAAAGGAAACAATAACCTGGTGGTACCTTCATAGAAATAATCATTCTCTCCTCTCTCCTTTTACACTTACCTTACATTATAGAATTAACACCTTGTTTTAAATTATCATAAACACTATGATCAAGTCATCCATACTGATAAAAACATATAAAAGGTCTCAAATTAGTATAAGAGAAAGAACTTAACAAAACAATAGTATCAGGCCGAATCATTCAGGCTGGTGGTATTTGATTAGTTGGGAAATTTGAATTTAGGCTCAATACAATCTTTTATCCCATTAATCCAACAAATATTTAAGAACCTACTGCATAACACACACTCTGGCACCACGGTTATCAAGACCATCCTTCCTCAGTCCCAGCCCTGGTCTGAGCACTTCAGACCAAATCTCCTAGTGACCAAAAGTTCATTTAATTATTTATAAATTGTTTTTCACTAGCAAATTTGATAAAGTGTTACTAGACTCCCAAATATACATACATATATATGTGTATGTATATATGAATAATAGTATGTATCCATTACAGACTAATAACTATTGTCAGTAACATTTACCAGGTAGCATACTATGAATAGCTACATAGTATCTAGACCTCAAACATTTTTAACACAATCCACAGGTTAAAAAAATACATTTTACATCTTTCCCTAGTTCATGACTAAACTCACATGTAAAATTGAAACAAATTATTCACTATGTCAACATCTATTCCTGCCCAGAGTAGTGGTGCAAGCCTGTAATCCCAGCACTTGGGAGGCTGAGGCAAGAGGATCTTTACAAGTTCGAGACCAGTCTGGCCTCAAAGTGAGCTCAAGGCCAGCCTGAACAGCATAGAGAGACCCTGTCTCAAAATTTAAAAAAAAATTAAAAACTAAAAACATCTATTCCTTTTTTATAAACAAACAAAAACTGCTTATTTTATCCCAGTAAGCCGACTTTACTGTCTGAACATCAATGCTACACACTTTACATGGACTGTCTTACTTAAACCTTGTAATATTCCTTAGAAGCAGTTACAAGTATTGTCTCCACTTACACACAGGGATGCAGGCTCAAAAAGCTAACACCTTATCCAAGGTCCAAAAATGAGCAGGGTAAATAAGAGATCAAAATTTACACCAAATAGTCTGGGTACAGTACTTATATCATTAAAAAAATTTACACTGTATAGATCCTAACACAGCTTGATCCATAGTCAGAAAAACAGCATACCTACTAAATTAATATTTACTGAATACTTAAGTGCCAGGCAATATGCTAAGTGTTTCCACATAAATAACTCTTATTTAAACCTTATAACCACCCTGTGTGGTTTGTGGTATTTACTTTTTATGGATCAGAAAACTGAAACCCAAAGAAGTTAAGCAGCTTTGCCAGGGTCAATCAGAAAATGTGGAAACCTAATATTCAAATCCAAGTTTTGCCTTCAAATGTAGACCCACACTCTAATATATGTCCTGCATAAATAAAAGTGATTTCCATTTTTTTAAAAATGTAACTGTCCCTTAGATCAGATAAGAGATCCATTAAGCCAATTCAAGTCATAGCAAGGAAGTTAACTTTTTTGTATTTTCTACACTAGTTTATACATTACAGAAGCACTATTCATAATGCTAACAAGCAGGCAAAACCAAACATTCAAAGGCAAGCAACAAGCTTAGCAAAGTCCAAGACACTGTATAAACTAGCCAAAATCTACATTAAATGATGTAAAAACAAACAACTAAACATTACAACTAGTCATATCCTTAACAAGTAACTCTTATGTCAGTACAGATTAAGTAACAAAAAGGTTGATGGTCATGTAGAGAAACAGGAAGAAAATGGATAAAAGAAACTACAGCTGTAATGTTAGACTGTCATGACTTAACTCAGTTATAACTAACTGAACACTATTCTTCCTAGTTATTTGTCTAATGGACACACACTAGTTGAAAGGCTAAATGTATACAAGGTACTGTCTAAAAGAGGAAATAAACAGATTTGTGTACCTTACTCATTGAGGAACTACAAGCAGTTATTCTGGTAAAAACAGTTACTGGTAGATATGTTAGATGCCATAACCATGTATTCCCACAATTTAACAATCTGTAAGATCATCTTCCAAATCTACTGCTAAAAAATCATTAGTATTTTTAGGGCTGCCCCTTACCTGTGCAGTACAGTGGGCCCTTGAGTTACAACCAGCCTCACACACAAACCACTTGGGTTACAACTGGAATTTTAGGTTTAACTCATAGCCAAAGTTTTGAGTTACAAGCCAAATGCTGGCCATTTGTGCAGTTGTAAACAGAGATTCACAATACCAGAAAAGCATACATAAGCATCAGTGTGAGCTCAGATGCATGTTTGGCAACATTTCAGTCAGTGCTTCACATAATCACTATCAGAATGGCCCCTGAAAGCTAGAAAATCAGCTAAAGAAGGAAGGAAAGGTAAAGAAAGTGATTACAATTGAACCAAAGGAAATTGTGGAAAACATGAGACTGGCATTCATGTGACCAGTCTTGCTAATATGTACAGCATATCAAAATCCACCATCTTGACAATCTTAGTAAAGATTTGTATAAGAAAGCTAGTGTTGCTAAAGGAGTTAACTCAAATTAGTAAGTCACAATCAACAGTGTTAGACAAAGCAGAAAAGTCTATTATTAGTGTGGATAAATGACAGGAAGGTGGCAGGTTATAGCCTAAATCCATAATTTGTGAAAAAGTTAGGGCAATAAGTACAGATCTCATAAAGGATAACCCATCAACAAGTGACAACGATGCAACATTTCATGCTGGTAAGAGGTGGTTTTACAACTTTAAAGTGAGAATTGGGGTTCACAGTGTAACAAGGCATGTGAAGCAGCCAGGGCTGATAAAAAGGCTGGTGAAAATTACATACTCCACTTTGAAAAGATGACACAGAGAAATCGCTTTTGCTTTCATCAAGTTTACAACTGTGATGAAACAGGCCTTTTCTAAAAGAAAATGCCCAGAACATACATTACCAGGAAGAAAAGAAAATGCCAGGTCACAAGCCTATGAAGGATAGACTAACCTTATTGCTATGTGCCAATGCGAGTGGTGACCTCAAAATAAAGCCTCTCTTGGTTTACCACTCTGAGAACCCTAGAATGTTCAGAAAACATAGTCATGAAGAACAGTCTAGGGGTCATGTGGAAATCTAACATAAAAGTGTGGGTAACGAGTAATTTTTCTTGAGTGGATCAGGGAGGTCTTCTGGCCTACTGTTAAAATATTTAGAGGGCAAAGTTTACCACTCAAGGCTCTCCTCATCATGGACAATGCTCCTGTTCATCCACAAGATTAGGAAGAATTGGCTGAAGAATTCCTCTGGCTCTCAGTCTTGTTCCTCCCACCTAATACAACTCCTCTACTCCAGCCTATGGACCAGCAGGTTACAGCTAACTTTAAGAAGCCATATACCAAGGAATTGTTTCTGAAGGTCTTCCAGATGGTCTCATACAGATTTAACCTTTAAAGAGTTCAGGAAGGAACATTACAACATCCTTTCCTGTATGGGGTTAATTGAGAACTCCTGGGCCAATCTCTCTCTAAGGACACTGAGATCTGTCTGGAAGAAAGCGTGACATAAGATTATACAGGACAGAGACTTTGAAGACCTGCTCCTTTAATTGACCCTGTGGTGGAGGACACTGTCACTATAGCAGAGTCCACTGGCTAGCAGGTACAGAGATAATGTTGAGGAACTGGTGGAGGAACACTCGGAGGAACTTCAGCAACTGTCGGCTGAGCAACAGAGAATGACAGCTGAGGAGCTTCCTGAAGAGGAGGGGGCGTACCAACAATCAGCACAGCAAAGTTCTTCTGAAATAAAGGAAATCCTGAAAAAATGGGCACAGCAATAAATATTCATAAAGAAGACTCACCCACACTGAGAAAAAGCCAATTGTTGCATTCACTTGCTTAATGACAATGTCATGTCATACTATGGAACAGTGTTAAAGACAGAAGCAGATAACCTTAGACCAGTTTTTAGTTCTGAAAAGGTTGAGACCTAGTGAGCCAGAAGCAGGTCCTAGTGGGCTACAGACTCTCTCAAGGAAGGAAAAGACACCAGAGCACCAGATTCCTGATGTTTTTATACACAAGGAAAATTAATGGGTATTTTGGTAAATTACTTTATACAATCCTTTTTATTATGGGGTTAATGGGGTGCTTTGGGAAGTTCAGAATGCATTATGGCTATTCCCATTATTTCTTATGGGAAAAAATAGTTTTGATTTACAAACAACTTGAGTTATAACCAGCCCTCACAAACAGAGTTTGTAAGTCAAGGGTCCATTTTACAACTTCTATCTACAAATGTACTGTACCAAGATAAATATCTCCAGTCCCTGAAAAACTTGTAGCAACTTATAACCAAACTGGCAGCTTATTGCTCCTATGGTATATAAAAAAGAGACATTACCTCTGTCACTCAGATTTTCAAGTTCTGCCCAAATCCTACAGACATAGGGTCCCTAAAAGTACCCTGAATCCAATTTCTGAGTAAAATTTATTCTGTTCTTGGTTCTATACAATTAAACTTTCCCTCATCTGGTGCACCCTACTTCTTTCATTATCAAACTCTTTTTAAAAACTGTCTATATTATTTTTCACTTCCTTTCTCACTCCTGTACCTACTGAAGGGACTTTGTGTACTTTATACTGATGTAAATGGCATCAACTAATACATATCCTTTTGCAACTTTTTCATTGAACATTTTTCAAGATTGATGTTAATAAAGAACTAGTTTATTTATTGTAACAGCTATAAAGGCCATTCATCCCTTCTCTATCAAGGACAAACTGTTCCTATTATTTTTCCAGTATTAGAGTGCTATAATGTATATCATTGTATGTATCTATGTTTTTATATATGCATATTAAGTTTTCCTAAAGCAGATATCTATATTAACGGAATTGCTACAGGGTAAGGAATGTTATCTCTTCAACTAGTTATGGCCAATATTTCTAATGAATTGGATTTTGAATTTGTTAGTTCTCTCCTCTCTTCTATTCCATTGACTTCTGCTCTTGTCTTTATTCTTTCCTATCTTCTACTTTCTTTGGTTTAATCTGATATTACTTTTCCAACTTCTTCAGTTGCCACTTGGTTTTGTTCTTCATCCACAAGTTATTTAGAAGTTAAGATTTTTGTGGAAAAATCTTAGCCATGGATTAGAGGAAAGAGAAATTAGTAATATTTCAATGACTACGCCTGCCTAGCAAGCACAGGGTCCTGAGTTCGATCCCCAGTACCGCCAAAAAAAAGAAAAAAAAATTTCAATGACTACTTTCTAATTTTATCATACCGGGGTCACATAACATGGTTTCATACAGTTGCTCCTCAATTTATGACAGTTCTATCCCAATAAACCATTATAAGTTGAAAATATTCTAAATATGCACTTAATACACCTAACCTACCCAACATCACAGCTTAGGTACATAGTACACGATAGAATATCCACTGTTTACCATTGTAATGACATGGCTAAGTGAGAGCTGTGGCCACCTCCACTGCCCAGCATGGGAAGAATGCACACTGCCAGTGCCTCATTTCTCTAAAGAGCACCTGCACTCCACTCAAATGCACCCTGTATCTACGTCTAATAAATAATTATCTCTTTAAAAAAAAGGTACATACTGCCTATGACTAGCCTAGGAAAGATCAAAATAAAAATCCCAAGTATGACTTCTAATGAATGTGTTCCCGTTTTTTATACCACCATAAATTTAAAAAATCTTGTCAAACCACTGTAAGTTTGTGATCATCTGTATAATAATCTTTCATACTTGTTAAAATTTTCTTTACATGTCATTATGAGCCCAGAAGAGTTACATAAATGTTCAAGTTGTTTAAATTACATGCTCCACATTTGTTTAAGGGGAATGCATAGTTCCTAACTTGAGTGGTGTCCAGTTCTGTATTTATGGAGTAGACCAATTTTACATTGTTATTTATTTTAGTGACTACCCTTAAATTTTTAATATGCATCTCATAGCAGTCAGTTACCTCAGCTGGTTAGAGCATAGTGCTAATATGCATTTCAGTTAAAGCTTAAAGCTAATTATTATCTATTCTCCCATTGACTTAAAAGTAGAAATTTAGAACTGACAATGACTACTTTCCTTACCCACTTACATTTATCCTTATCTAGTATTTTAGTTCCACCTTGGTTTTAAACCCCCTATAAATCAGTCAAAATTACTTTTGTTTTATGCAGTCAATGCTGGCTTAGTTCACCTATTGACTTCTTTGTCGACCATGACTACTTGTATCCTACTTTCTCCAACTCACATATATTTCTTGCTGGGTATTATTTAGTAAAAATTCTTTTAGAATCAGTGTAGCAAATTCTCTATATTCTTGTCTGAAAAAACTTCTATCATGCCCTTACCCTTGAATAACAACTTACTTGACTATGTTCATACCTCTCTCAGCACTTCTGAGATACTACTCACTTTTTTCTGGACTCTCTTGTTAAGAGATATCTGCTCTTTGTCTGAGAGTTGCTCTTTTTCATTGCTTACAATTTTAAAGTCCCTTTGGTATTTTTCAGTTTCACTATAAAGTATTTAGTTGCGGGAATTTTGTTTTGTTTTATTTTGAAACAAAACATGAAGCTTTCTACAGCTTCATGCAGCTTAACCTAAGAAATCTGGCGTTTTGTTTGAGACAAGGTCTCCCTTTGTAGCAGGTCTAGCCTGGAATGTGCCATATAACTCAGACTTGCCTTGAACTAGATTCTCCTGCCTCAGTTCCACAAGTGCTGTGCAAGCCTGTGCCACCACACCCACCTTCACATCTTATTCGGAAAAATTCTTAAGTTATCACTTCTTCAAATTGTACATCTTCCTCATTTTACCTACTTTTCTCTTGGGATTAAGATTATATGTTGGAGCCTCTTGATCCTTTTCACTGCACTTCTCTTCCTATGTTCCTTCACTTTAACTTACTGTTTTGTGCTCTCAGGGATTTCCCCTAATTTACCTCCCACTAATCTTCATCTGTGTAAATTATTGCTTCTTATTTACTGAACTTTTCTTTTTTTTTTTTTTTTTTGCGGTACTGGGGATCGAACTCAGGACCCTGCGCTTGCTAGGCAGGCGCTTATTCCACTGAGCTATATCCCCAGCCCCTACTGAACTTTTCAATCTGTTTCATTATATTAAATTCTTTTCCAAATGTGCTTGTTTCATAACACCTTACTTATTGGCATGTCTATTTCTTCTTTAAACATTTCTGTCAATTAAAATGTTAAATTATTTTTTAAACTGCCATCTACCATCCCAGTTTGTGGAGCTATACTCCTCCTGCTTGTTATATCTGCTCTCATTTGTGACAAAAAACTACCCACTTGTATCCTGTCATTTTTAGTTATAACTTCATCTTCAATTGTGTTTGTTTCTTGTTAAGAATCCTTTGTGGTTTGAAGTATGGGGGAATCTCTCAGAGCCTTGTTTTTCTTTCTCCAGGTGATTCAGGTATATTGCTAGTTTAGTCAGACTTTATGTAATTTCTCTACTTGGGATTACCTGAACAAAGTAACATTAATTTGTCTCAAACTTCAGCAAGGCATACAGCTTATGTTTCAATTTCTCAGCATTGTTTTTTTCATTTCCTCTTTGCATACAGCCCACACAGATCAATATAATTTCTTGTTTTCTCTAAGTCAGGGGGAAGATTTTTTTCTAGCCTACTCTTTCACTGAAAATACAGCTCAACAAAAATCATAGTTTAGCCAGGCATGGTGGCACACTCCTGTAGTCCTAGCACTTGGGAGGCTGAAGCAGGATTGCAGTGAGTTTGAGGCCAGCCTGGGCTACATAAGTGAATTCAAGGACAGCCCACAGTACATCATGAGACCCTGTCTCAAAAAACAAAAAGGAAAGAAAAAGCGTAACAGTTTATAGGGTTCTGCAGCTCAGTGATAGTGTTACCTAGCACTATGGAGTCCTGAGTTCAATCCCAGTACCATGGGGCAGTGCAGGGTGGGATTGCGTGAATAGCTCAGTTCAGTGGTTTAACACTTGTTAGCTTGTGCAGTGCCCTGGGTTTGATCCCTAACCCCACTTGGGGAAAAAAGTCTCAGCTTTGCGCAGAAGGATAAAAATCAATCCTGTAGGAAGCAAAAACCAGGACTTTATCCCTCACTCAGAAAACTCGCATTCTACCCATTCAGGGCAATACAGTAGGGGTTCAAGGGTTTACAGTTTTGTGTTTGATTTCATTTTTGTTTTTACAACCTGGAGATTACCTTGTCTTTCCTGCAAGCTCAGAAATGTACTTAAAAGAATTATGCTGCATTACCCAGCTTTTTCTGGATAATATAGCAGTTTCTACTTTATTTTAGCTAGTCATCTTGCAAAGAAAATAAGGCTGTCCAATCCATTTGCTGCATGACCCCTATAGGAGTGCTCTCTGAATAGCGCAAAGATGGACTCTTTGAAACTCTTCAGTGGATCCTCACTCTGGAATGGCATTCAAAGTTCACTATTATCCAGAAAATTCTATTTTTGTAATTCCTCATCCTTCCATCCCCCATGTACACTCTGTGCCCTCACCACTACTTAAATCCCACTCTAAAACTCTCCTTTGTCTTCTGCTCCTGTGCCTTTAAATGTACTGATTTGCCTCACTCACATTAATCCTGCCCTCAATACCTACTGAATAATCACAGGTGAATAGTTAAGGTGAAATGTTTCCAATGAAACCATCCCTAACCCACCCAAGCTGCGATCGCTTCTTAGTGAAAATAACATGAGTTCTTTATATGCCAAGCATTGTACAACTCATTTAGTATTAACAACAATCATACAATTTGCCTACTATTACTATCCCCATTTGCTAAATGAGGAAATTAAGACACAGGTTAAGCAATGTGTCCAAAACAAGCAGCTATACACAACACAGGTGGAACCTGAACCCAAGTGATGTCTCCACATCCCTATTAACCTTATATTGCCTTCTACAATTATATCTTCCATTATAGTTATTGCTGCACCTACACATTTCAGTTACATGTTTATATACTGAACTTTCCAACTAGTTTGAGACAGTCATGGCTTTATCCCTATTTCTAGCTACAGTGATACAGAAGGCTCTCAAACAGTTTTAATGACCACACAGTCCCTCCTTATCTCTTACCTGAACTACTAAAATAGCCCCCAAATAGACACCTTCTCTTCAGGTTGTTTTTTTCTATTCACTTCTTTCATCCTTCAGCCAACACTATCTTTCTGAAGCACATATGATGTTATTATTCCACTGTTTAAAAATCTTTAGTGGTAAGGAATTCTTTTTGTTGTTTTGTAGTACTGAGGATTGAAACCAGAGCCTTCTCAATGAACTACATGCTTAGCCCTTATTTTTTATGGCAAGACAGGACCACACTAAATTGCCCAGCTGAATTTAAACTCTGGATTCTTCTGCCTTAGCATCTGTGTTCGGATTACAGGTGTGGACCATCACACTGTGCTGTGTATCACATTCTTTCGGCATGACAAAGATGCCTTTCACCATCTGACTGTTGTAGTCTCTTTTCCTCTACTCCAGTCCTGCATTCCACCTGTACTTTAGTTAGAGCTTCTTGCCTGTCAATGAATATGCCATTAGCCTTCATACTTTTGGACATGCAGCCTCCTCTGCTTGGAACAGCCATCCTTCCTCACTCACCTGGTGAATCCTTACTTTCTTCAACATACAGCTCAGGTTTCCTCCAGGCTGCCAACCCATTCCTACACTCTGTCAGCATTATGCATTTACCTCATTTACCATTTGGTATTGTTACCTGACTGTGTGATTTCCCCAACTTGACTGTGGAACCTTAAAGAACAGGACTATGTCTTACTAATCTTTTGTGCAGGATGTCTAAAAAGTGCTCATTGAGTTAGTGGAATAAAATTTAATTAGCAGATCCTATGCTCAAGCAAACTCAAATACAAATAAATTCAAGGTGGGTAACTCTTCCAAGATTAACTAAAAGTCAGAGAGTAAAAATATAAAGAAAAAAACCCCTGAAGTTCTGTTGCTCAACCATGAATTCTATAGACTGGAGCAATTCCTTCCATGGTAATTAATTTAATTGGTAAAATATACAGTGAGGTAATCACAACATGAGCTTTGAAAAACATAAGCAAGCACAAGGCACGTGTTTCCTGCATTAGTATAATACATAGGGTACTGGCAAATTCTTGAATGTGTGTCTTAAGGATAAAGAGATGAGTCATTTTATACACCTTGAAACAAACACTTACCAGGGAAATTCCTGTCTGTTTACATATAATCATATGGTTTCATTCATTAGTCCTAAATGCATGTAGGCTACAAGGATTGCAAAAACACTGTCTGCCAATTGTGTAATACCCAACATTATTTGCTTTTCATTGAAAGGGGAAATTTTTAAAGTGTATGTTAATCCTAAATTAACAAGGAGACTGGGGTAGGATAAAGAGAAAGGAAAAATTAGGCATTATTCAACTTTTTATCTATTCACTTTTTGAAATGAGTTTTTAACATAAAAAAAAACCTGTCAATTTAAAAGACTCATAAGCCTTAGTCTAGCTTTTTTCTTCAGTATAATTTAGAATCATCTTTGATATCAAGTCAAAAGAATTCTTAAAACTCATTAAAGTGTAGCTATTATGTATAGTTCTAAATGTATGCCTATGTGGTATATATTTCTTTTTAATCAGTAGGTCAGGACTGTCTCTAAATTTAGAATGTAAGTTCCACGACAGAAGATCTTTAATATTTCATTCACTAATGTTTCTCAAGGGCCTAGAACCTGGCACAGAGTAGGCACTCATAAAATAGCTCAAGATGGTCAAAATATTTATTATGTCAATATATACAATGAGCCGCAGATCCTCAACAAACAAGTTGAAGTGTGACTTCATCCTGACGTGATCATTGACATAGCCTTCCTACACAAGGTTTAGCCAATCAATAATAACAACTTGTACAATATCAAAAAAGCAAACTTATAATGCACAAAGTAATAAAACATTTACACAGGGGTAACAAGATTTTAAAACCTTAAAACTTGCCGTGAAGTTGGCAAAAAGAAAAAAAGTCCCAAATTTTTCAATAAGCACAAACTCTTGCATTTTTTTTGCAATCCACTTCCAAAAGATACATTGGGCTTTACCAAAAAAAATTTTTTAATAAATTAAGCCAAGTGCAGTAGTTTAGGGCTGTAGTTCTGGCTACTTAGGAGGCTGAGAGAGGATCTCTTGAGCCCAGGAATTTGACAGCAGCCTGGGCAATATAGTGAGACCCAAACTCAAAAAATAAAATAAAATAAAATGAGTATCACTTAAACACTAGTACATTTACTAAAAAATTTCATTTCCAGTAGAACTAGAAAAAAATTAGTAGTCCTAAAATTGCTATTCCTGTTTTGCTGTTTACTACTTTAAAAGCACAATGTAAGTATTTATGAAATTTGTAGTTTTAAAGTTTCCCTATTAAATGCCATCATGAACATTCCACAGTGAATGAGGCTGTATTTTATCCCCCCCCACACACACTTTTTAAAGAGGTCACTTTTTCAGCCCTCCTTACTAAGTTACAGAGACCTGTAAAGGTAACTTGTCTCCTGGGCCTGTTTTCTCTTCTGCAGAGTGAAAGACCTGGATTAAAACAATAGTTAACCTTTTTATTTCTCTACAACCCTTTGAAAGTCTGTTGAAAGCTACAAGTGACCTCTCCATAAAAATGCACTTACACATACCTGCAAAAGACAGGAATCAACCTAAATGTCCACCAACAGATGGTTAAATGAACTATATCTATTCAATGAAATTCCACACAATGCAAGACGAAGGCATTTTCTATGTACTAACAAAGATTTCATCATGCGTTGTTAAGCAAAAGCAAATTACAGAAAAATGTGTGCAATGTACAACTTCCTGCGTAAAATACTAGTAGGGAGACCAGAGATATACTCTTATATTTTGACCAGTCTCAGAATCTGAAGCAAATTAATGGAGCAAGTATCAGTTTGGAATTGTGTTTTCATCGTTAAGCAAGCTATTTAGTCTCTCCGGGCCTAAATTTCATCTGTAAAATGGAAATAAAGGTATATACCTATCTCACAGGGATACTGTCATGCTTAAAACAAGGAACAAGGAACAAGGAAGCCAGGCGTGGTGGTGCACATTTGTATCCCAGAACTCTGGGGGACTGAGGCAGAAAGATGACAAGTGTGAGCCCAGCCTGAACAATTTACCAAGACGTTTTCTCAAAATAAAAAAGGACTGGGATGACACAAGGAATATAAAACCTATGTACTGCAAATATGTACAAATAAACATTAATTAATTAAGGGGGGGTTTGATTTGTTGCTTAGAAGGCCCTGGGTGCAAGCCCCAGTACCGGAAAAAAAAAAAACAAAAAAAAAAAACTCTCTCCCTTCAAAAATGAGTAACAAGGCTCATAGAAAGAGACAGGTCCCTGCATCCCTCAAAATAAATAAAGCAAAGTATCCTAGAACAGTTGTCTATGATGGCTTAAAACAAAGCAGACTGCATTCTGGAACCTGTAGTTCCTAGGGTACATTTTTAGGTACAAGCAATGCTGCCTTTTTCCCACTGAAAATAACACATGACAGCATTCCTAACACAAAAGAGGCAAGTATCTCTGGGCTTTTCTGATTCGTGGTTCCTGAAAATCTAAGTAAGCATTTTTAAAAATTAAACAGATCTGCACATGTGTTGGTTGGCTGTCCCAGAGTGCTACACTGTAACAGTCTAGGCTTGTTTTGCAAACAGGTCACTTTATATGTCAAAGCTCAATATCAAGGAGTGGTAGGCTCCTGATAATGATAAAGGAAAAGAAGTCCAGGCAAGAGTCTTACCTAAAATTGCCAGGATGACAGCAGGAAGAAAACTACATGGCTGAAGAGATAGAAGAGGCGTCCACCACCAATCTTCTTTCCCAAAACTTTTCAACTCTATATAAGCCCTTTGGTCAGGCATTACTGATGGTTATTCTTAGCATCATCACAAATATAAGTAGCTGTCATTTATCGCTTCCTCGCTACGAGCCAAACTCTGTGCTAAGCATGCACTTTCCAAAATTTTATGAAAAAAAAAATGCATGTGAGATTTTCTAACCCACTACTCTCAAGTCTGAAAAGTTCCCTTCACATCCTCAAATCAACGCCTACCCTACACTCTGGACACTCCACAGCCCTCCCTCGCTGTCTCCCCTCAAGCCCAAGAGCCAAGTCCCTCCAAGCAACACGACCCCTAGCTTTTCTCGGCCCAACTAAGAACCGAGCATTTCCCGGATCTTCCAGGGCCCCTCCCCCTCCACACACCAATTCCAACCTGCCCCTAACTTGTTCCAAGAACTGTTTCCCTCCAAACTTCTGACTTGCGTAAGGCGAGGGCCCCCTCGCTGCCCTTCTAAATCCAACGTGCCTGTTGTTCATTCCAAAGTTCAAAATTCAGAAAACACATACTGCACCCCGGCAAACCCCGGTTCCAACCCGAGAACGCCCCACACCCGCTCGAGCAGGGCCCCGGACTCTCCACCCCCTGGCCAGGCCGGGGACGCGGGGCCTGGTTGCGGACCCCAGGCGGGGAAGGGGAAGCTCCACCTGGCTCCGCGGGCGCGGCGCGCGCTTCCTGCTCCGGCCTGGGCCCCGCGGCGGCCGCGCCCCCGTCCCGGCGCGGGCGGCAGCGCTCTGGCTGGCCGCGGCGGACGCGCTCGCCCAGCACCTCCGCGTCGGCCTGGCCGTCGTCGCGGGCCCGACGGCGGGCCCAATTCGGCCCGCGAGCGCGGCAGCGCGGGCAGCCGGGGCCCGCCGCGTCGGCGGCGCGTTGGGCGCAGCCTCGGCACAGCGAGTGACCGCACGGCAGGGCCGCCGCTTCCCCCGGAGTCTCCAGACACCCGGCGCAGCCGGACTCCTCCGGTCGCGAAGGCGGCGGCGACGGCAGTACCAACAACGCGGGGCCAGAGGCCGGGCCCGGGGCCCCAGTCTTTGCTGCCGCCATCTCTTCACAGCGACCCCGCCGGCTCCGCCGACTCAGAGCCGTAGCTACCGCTGCGGAAGAGGCCCGAGTACTCGGACCTGCCGCCGCCATCTTGTTTCCCGTTTGAAGGGAGAGTCCGTTGCGAGGGAGAAGAGTAGGGGGCGGGGCAGCGCGCGGCTGGCAGTTTATCTGCATATTTATAAGAGGGCGTGGCTCCAGTGGGCTAGAAGAACATTTTCCTCGGGCCTGGTTGGCGGGAAGGGGTCCTTCATTAATATTTATTACGTATCTTTACATATGCGATCTTTTGCCTCGCCCTCCGGAGCTTTTGCTGTTTTCTATTTCTGAACCAGATGAGATTGTGAAAAGAAGGGGTTTATTTGGAATTCTGACCAGTGTTACATTTTGTGAAGTAATTACACTTGCTTATCCTGCAATACCCTGGTCACTCAGGCTAAAGTTGTGGAGCCTGAGAAAGAAACCTGATTTAGTATTTCGTTTGATGTGAGGGCCTGCGCTCTCCCGTTAGGATTATGGGAGCTGTGACTGAAGCCTGGACCACCGTGACCAGTGTCTTCTCTGCGATAACTAACTGCCGAAGGCAAGAGCCTCTTTTCAATCCGTCTCATGCTGTCTTTGAACATCCTTTCCTAAAGCCCCTACTGTGGCTGGCAAACCACACTTTCCTGTTTCGTTTTGCTTTTCCAAGCCCCTTAGTTCTATCTCACGATTCCTTGTTTGAAGGACATGTCAGTCGCTTAAATGTAGGTACACCTCTAAACTCACGGCATTGTCCGCTTCCCTACACCCTCCCCTGCGGGGTGCACTTCATATTTTCTTGGGGGGGGGGATCGAACTCAGGACTCTGCACTTGCCAGGCAGGCGCTTATGCCACTGAGCTAAATCCCCAGCCGCTATATTTTCTTCCTTCTGAAGTTCCCAGATTGATACCTGCAGCCCAGACCTCCTGAGTCCTGCCCTGCATATTCCACACATCCCACGGAGGTCTGCATCCCTCAGGTACAAAACCTGCCACACTCTTCCACATTCTTTTGAAACAGCCCTTGTTTTCCTCATCCTATTAAAGGTACCCCCCTCCCCCGGTCTCAAACTGCAAAGCTGGCCACCTTTAACTTCATCTTCTTGTCCCATACCCTCTCAGGCACTTAGTCCTGTCAGTTCTTTCACCAACAGGACTATTGCCCCACCTATTCCCGCTTCGTCCCTCTTCCACTTCCCAATTCAGATCTCATCGTCCCTCCCCTGGAATAAATATTGTGGTTGCTTCTATAAAGTCTCTCCCTTTCCACAGCCTCGCTTCCTCTCATCCCATAACTGTGAACCTTCTAGGGCTTTCGGTGATACAAACAGCCAGCTGTGGCATGTGTGCCGTAGGTTCACCACCACTGCTCTGATCCATCCACTACAGTTCTTAGAGTTGCTTTCTGAAGGCCACCTCAGACCGTGTCGTTCCTGCTTGGGCCGGGTGAGGAGCTCAGACTTCAATGCCAGCGCCCTTCCTGAGTGCAGAAGATATGAGAAAAAGAACTGCTCCCCTTGGATGGAGAAATGGTTCTGCTGCAGCAGGTCTCCCACAGTTTCCCCTAAAGTAGATTTAGGGCAGGAAGGCATGATATAAATGGCATTTCCTGTTAGTAATCGTCATAGGAAAGCAGAAGTTTTTGTAAAGTGAGCAGAATTAAAAATGTATAGAAGGGACCCTGAGTTTCCATGAGATTATCCAGATGCTGTGGTAAACCAATCCAAGGCAGAGTGATTGCTCAAAGTCACAGTGCAGGACCTGGGAATGTAGCTCAAGCGATAGAGCACTTGCCTAGCACACTTGAAGTCCTGGATTCATCCTCAACCTCCCTCCAAAAAAAGATAGCGGAAAAAAGTTAAGACATGGATCCCCGGGATAACAACTAAATGGCTGAAAAACAGTCACAAATTGAGAAAGAAGGGTTCAGTGAGTAATTGGAACAAATATTTGTGTGTACAGAGGCCCAGATGGTTGAAACCCTTCCAGATACAGAAGTGTGGCATTGGTTGAACTGTCTTTAACCATGAGACCTCCGCACTAATCTTCCCAGTTGAGATTTTACCCAGTTCTGACCAGGGAGACTTGTGGTTCAGAGATCAAGTCAAGCACCGTTAGAAATGGGGCTTTTCATCAGCACTGTTCACTCTTGCTGGTTTCTTCTGTCCCTTAATCTGAAGTGCCCGTTTACTCCTGGAGGTGAGCAACAACACCTTCCCAAGCTTTTCTGGATACAAATAAAGATAACACATTTCCTTTTGCAGGAGGTCTGAGTAGCACTGAACCAGATGTCAGGATATCTGAGCTTGGTCTTGTCTGCTTTCTTTAACTCCCTGTGTGATTTCAAATAGCTGTGTTCTTTCTAGGCCTGAGTCTCCTCTTCTTTAATACAAAGACGTTGGAATTCAGCGGTTTTCAACCTAGGGTGCAGCACACACATACACTTGAAGATTCCACATCAGATCTACTAAACCCCAAAACTGTGGCAGGTGATGGCAGAATATGTATGGTTTTAATGCTGTAAGAATTCTAATGGAGTGGTTTCCCTAATTTTTCTCTCAGTGCATTTGTTGCTGTGTACAGGAATGCTGTTAATTTTTGAGTATTGACTTATTACCCAGCTACACTACTAAATTGAGTTATTAAATCTACAAGTTCTTCGGTGGAGTTTTTGGAATCTTCTATACAGAGTATCATGTCATCTGAAAATGGTGATAATTTAACTTCTTCCTTTCCTACGCTTACTCCTTTTATTTGTTGTCTAATTGCTCTAGCTAATATTTCCAGAAGTATATTGACTAGGAATGGTGATAGTGGACATCCTGGTCTTGTTCCTGATTTTAGAGAGAAAGCTTTCACTTTTTGTCCATCTAGTATGATGTTGGCTGTTGGTTTGTCATAGATCACTTTTATCAGATTGAGAAAAAGATCATCTATTCCAATTTTCTGTAGGGTTTTCATCAACACCTTTCACAATAGTATTAGAAAATGAAATACTTAGGAACTGATCTACCAAATGAAGTAAAAGATCTATACATTAGAAACTACAGTATTCTAAAAGAGATGAAAGAGGACATCAGAAAATGAAAAGATATCCGTTGCTCATGGGTAGGAAGAATCAACACAGTGAAAATGGCCATACTCTCAAATTTTTATACCAGTTTAATGCAATGCCAGTCAAAATACCATTAGCATACCTCACAGAATTAGAGAAAACATTCCTAAAATTCATTTGGAACTAGAAGAGAACTAGAGTAGCAAAAACAATTCCAATCAACAAAGATAAGGCAGGGCATCAAAATCCCTGACTGAGAATTATACTACAAAGCAACTGTGATAAAAACAGTGTGGTAATGGTAAAACCAAACAAACAAAAAGAAACAGACCTGAGGATCAATGGAACAGATTAGAAGGTACAGAAACAGCCCAAAATACGTTTAGCCACCTTATCTTTGACAAAGGGGGCAAACACCTTCAGTGCAAGAAAGATAGCCTCTTTAATAAAATGGTGTGGAAAAACTGGACTTCTACATGCTGAAGACTAAAACTAGACCCATGTCTCTCACCATGCACTAAACTAAAACTGAAATAGATCAAAGATCTAAATGTTAAAACAGAAACACTAAACTCACTGAAAGAATAGGTAGAGCCCTTGAAGGCACTGATGGAGGCAAAGATTTCATGAACAAACCCCTGACTGCATGGGAATTACTGCAAAGAATCAACAACCGGTATCTCATCCTTTAAAAAGCTTTCATACAGCAAAAGAAATCACCAACAGACTGAAAAGACAAACCACAGAGTGGGAAAATAATTTACCCAGTTGTCCCTCAGACAAAGGGCTAATATCTAGAACATATAAAGTGTTTTTAAAACTCAGACCCCCCAAATTTAAAGACCCAATCCAAAAATGGGCATTGGAGTTAAATACTGCTCAGATGAAGTACAAACACCAAATATATGAAAAAATGTTCAACTTCACTGGTCATTCAAGAGACGTAAATTAAAACCACTGAGATTCCATCTCACATCAGAAATAATGGCTATTATCAAGAAATCAGCCAATAACAAAGGGGAGAAGGAGCTCTTCTCCACTGTTGGTGGGAGTGTAGACTGGTGCAACTATTGTGCAAATCAGTGTGGAGATTTCTCAAAAAACTAGGATTAGAAAATCCATTAAAAAAAAAGTTCCATTTGACCCAGCTATTCCCTTTCTGGGTATCTTCCTGGAGGAAATAAAAACATCATCCTACAATGCTGTATGGGCACCCATGTTTATGGCAGCACAGTTTGTAATGACTAATTCTTGGAAACAACTCAAATGTCCATCAACTGAGGAATGGATTAAAAAAATGGGTTTTTTATACAATGGAATACTACTCAGCCATAAAGAAGGATAAACTTGAAACATTTCTAGATAAATGGATACACCTTGAGACCATATTCTTAAGTGAAATAAGTTGGACACATGTATAAATATCACATTGTCTCCCTGGTGTGAGAAAGTGAAAGAGTAAGGACCAAAATGTACAATACATGTTGCAAAAAAAGGAAGAAATTGTTCAAAAGGAAAGAGGAACTAGGAGGGGGAAGGAAAGGAACAGAAAAAAAGAAGGATAAAATGGAAAAAGCTTTTGTAAATAAGGAAGGGAAGAGAAGCTGAAGGGAGGGGTGGGGATTAGGAACAAAGAGGAGTCAAGATATATCATGTACTGCTAGGCATGTTGGCGCATGCCTGTAATCCCAGCGTTCAGGAGGCTGAGGCAGGAGGATGGATTGCTGTGTGTTCAAGGCCAGCCTGGGCTACAAAGTGAGTTCTAGGCCAGTATAAACTACATAGTGAAACCCTGTCTCAAAAAGACCAGATAAGTAAATAAATAAGATATATTGTATACAGGTTCAAATTCCCTCTGATGACTATAATTATTATGTATGTCTAAATTGTACCAATAAACAATAAAAAAGAATTCTAATAGATACTTCCAGGAAAGACCACTTCAATGGATAAGTTCAAAGATCTATTCCAACTCTAACATTCTAGAAGTCTGACTCCCAGTGTCCATCTCTTCATTTCTCTGTGCTGTTGCCAAAGTAATCTTACTGCAGCAGTAATGAGGACAGAAGGCAAAGCAGATTTGAAAAATCAGGAGTTATTCACGATGAAAAAATGAAGGAGATAAGAATGATTCTAAAGTTTTCAACCTAGGAGCCTGGGCTTATGTTCTGAACAGATAACTGACATTTCAGGAGAATGCCCAATTCTTTTCCTCCTGCCCCCCACCAGCTAGGATGTAACATATGACCTAGGCTCAGCCCCTTGGCCACCACCCTCTTAACTTTGAAACTTCCATGAGTAACACAAAGACATAGAGACGATTTTAGAATTATTCATAGCAACAGAAACAATATGTATCCAACAGCAGTAGTTTTTCAGATGGGGGGTGGGGGGAGGGAGTCCAGTCCCCACCGCGGTGATGATGGCCACACCAGATTGTTCCTGAGGCCAGGCCAGAAATCACTTGTAGTTCCTGCTGCCTGGTCTTCCAGGATTATGAAAGTAATCTGTCTCGTTACTTTTCTCTTATTGCTGAGAAAAAATATCTGACACCCAGAATTAAGGAAGAAAAGGTTTATTAGCTCACAGTCTGTGGAGGTTTCAGTCCATGTTCAGCTGGCTCCAGAGTGGCACACGGCAGAGGGCAACTGCTCACGGGCGGCGGCACACAGCAAAAGCATCAAGAGCAAAGAGGGAGGAGCGGCAGAGAACAAGCCTCTTTCCTTCCTTTATACTGTATGCAGGCTACTAGCGCCAGGGTGGTGTAGCACTCTCACACCCATAATACAGCGCTGGACCATGAGCCAGTCACAAACTCTAGAAGTCCGCCCCATGACTGCATGAGGCTTTGAGGGGTCATCCAGACGCAAACCATAACAATACTTTTCCCGTATCTGACTCTGTAGCCTCTCTGTTAACTGTTTGTATCCTTTCAGTAAAGTCTCTTTCTTCTTAAATCATTCACAGTTTCTATTGCTTACATTTCTTTGACCAAGACAAGTAGTCTAGACCAACAGAACAAGCCCAAATACCACACGCTACTTTTTTATTTCAGCCTCCACCTGTACCACATACAACCAGGGGAAGTGGGCCTGGCAGACTCATCTGAATGTAGGATACCAACTAAAACAAACAGCATCACAGCTCCATACAAAAGGGCTTCCTCTGGCTTCTTTCTCTCTGCTACCACGTTATGCTTTCCGAGGACAGCACTGCTGCCAGAATTTCCTGCCATCCTTCCCATAATGCCTCTACCCAACACTCCCCACGGTTCCCCACCATCACTCACCCTTCGTCGCTCCTCAGCCACATCACTACCAACCTTTTCTTTCCCCTCTAGCTGGCAGCTCTACTTTCTCTCTGCTAGACTTAGAGACTTTGATGAGAATCAGGCCATTCTTCCAGGTGAGCCAAGAACCCCTTCGGGCCAGCCCAGGCACTGCCAGGTACACCCTGAAACCTCGCAGGTCTGGGAGGGAAAAGGACCAGCCTGCAGGACCAGGCAGAGCTGCCTCTCCTCTACCTCCTCATCTCTTCAGATGGCCTCTTCTTCCTGTCCTCTTCCTCTCTCAAGCCAGATTTCCCTTCACCAGCTGGTCTCTTCCTTTGGCTTTAAAGATTCTTATAGGTGGGCACAGTGGTGCGCACCTGTAATCCCAGCTACTTGGGAGGCTGAGGCAGGAGGATCACAAGTTTGAGGCCTGTCTGGAAACTTTGTGAGACCTGTCTCAAGTTTCTAAAAAGAGGGCTGGGGAGGCAGCTCAGTGCTGGAGTACTTGCCAAGCATTCACAAGGCCCTAGACTCAATCCTCACGACTGAGGTGAGTGTATTATTTCTCCTTTGCAGAGGAACACACTCCAGATCTTGTAATGTTTGGGCCACAGGAGTGTTACATACAGATTTGTATTTTAAAATTCTCAGTAGGGATTAAACATGCCCTAACCATAAAATAGTCACTGAGTAGAATGTTGCTCTTCATTTTTCATCTATGCAATGGCAGAAATTAAATGGACAATTAGGTTACAGGGATTAGTAATGATGAAGTGAGATTAATTCATAAAATATTTACAAAGAAACTGCCTGGTATTAGGGCGACTGAGATGTAGGTTCTGCCTTCATAGAGCTTATTACTGTCTTATTCAAGAGATAGAATTTGCATGAGGTACGTATAGTTCAGTGGAGGAAAAATAAAAGACTAAACAGGAACAAAAATAATCCAGCCAGACCTCATCCTGCTCCACGGAGTTGAGATATCAACTGAAAAAATATGGTACAGCTAACGTTCATCGAACGCATATCTACTGAGCACCTAAGGTGGTCAGTGTAGGTGCTGAGCATTTGGCAGCAAGCCAGGAAGGCAGGCTATGGATGCTGAGCCAGTCTCGGGGGGCTGCCTTTGCAGATGCTGTGGGATGATTGAATGGCATCCTTTTAGTTGCGCCATTAATTTTAAGTACATTTAACAAATAAGCTCATCAGTGATGCGGATGAGTTATTTTATTTCTCTGAATTTCTCACTTAGATACTCTAAATCCCCTTACAATGGCTGCAGATCGCACTCTGTCTGCACATCCTTCTTCTCATCCTTTCTCCTTCCCTACTCTCCCTATAGCTCGAGTGCCCGTTCTTCTTTCTGTGGACTCTAGTCAGTGATGCCAAGAAACTAATTCCCTCTTTAATCTACTTGTTCTTTTTTTAATTAACTGATAAATAAAATTATAAATATCTATGTTGTATAATTGTTTTTTAAGGGCTACAGGTGCTTGAAGAAGTCTTTTAAGTTCTAGATAGTGAGAATATATCTACTCAACCTCCACTCAACCTCATTTCAAAGTAAAAGAATCTAGAGAATAACCCCCTTCTCTGCTACTAGCAATCACCCTTTACAGTGTAAATCACATTTCTTACCCTCATCATCCGTCTCTGTTTCCTATTTCACCAAAGAAACCCTTCTATCACTTTCAAGTTGCCTAGGTCCCATGTTCCCCAAGAAAAAGTGGGTCATGGTCCTAATCCAGGAAAAGAACAAAAACCTCATTTTGTTATAATGGATAGAGAGCTTTACTAAAAAGAATGAAGAATTCACTTTAGAAGGAAATGTCAGGGGAGCTACAAAATAGCCTCTTAGAGACCGACTTTCTCTGGTTTGGAAAGAAACAGCTGTGAGACGAGCTCCGCTGAGCACTGAGAACAGAGAGCTTGCTCTCCTGAGTTCCTTTGTCCTGAGGGAAGACAGGCTCTACACCAGTCTACCAGTGAGAAACCTGGTTCATTCTGTTGTGGAACGGACACCGTCCCACAGATCTTGAGTAGGTTTTGACCTCCGCTATGCCATCCCTGGGAACGCCCTCCTGGTCTCCTGGGTCTGTGATGTCGCGGGAAGACCACTAGGGGGCAAACCGAGACCGCAGGACCTCTTCCACCCGGTTTCCAGAGCGCCAAATTCAGAATGTCAGAGTTTCAACGGGCTTTTGAAATTGAGGCTTCTAATCAAACTCTTCGTCTACACAGAGGAAAGCTAAGATTTACTAGGGAAAATAATTTGTCAACACCGCGTAATGAGTTGTAGGAACTAGAAACCAAGTCTTCTGACTACTCCAATTCTGTATGGGTTCCACAGGGCTCATCTTGCTTCTGCCTCATCTTTAATTTTAGGGTGCACTGGTTTTTGAACGATATCTTTTCTATGAAAAGAACATCTCTCCCTAGTCAGAGGTAAGAACTTGGGGGCAAGGACCATGTTGGGCCAACATTGTGCATCTTCTCTATCGTCTTCTGGAGCGTCACATGGTTCTGCAGGCAGCCTGTGCCCCGTGGGAGGTGGGAGGTTTCAATACATACTGTGAAACTGGGATGCGGCAGGTCCAGCAAGCGTTCCTGAGTGCACAGGGATAAAATACACCATCCTTGCCCTCAAGAAGCTCAGTATCGGGGCCAGGGATATAGCTCAGCTGCACAGCGCCTGTCTGGCAAGTGCAAGGTCCTGAGTTCAATTCCCTGTACCAAAAAAAAAGAAGCTCCGTATCTAGAAAGGACACATATATGAACCTATAATTCAGGAGTGGAGCTTTTAACAGGGGTGTAGACAAAGATGTACGGAAGCAGAGAACAGCCAGTGATTACAAGGTAGATACAGAATTGTATCCCCAAAGAAGAATGAGAACTCACCCAACAAGGGGAGAGGAATCAAATAACAACAGTCCAGGAAGCCAACACATATGTGGAGTGAAAATGATGGTTTTGAGCAGCCAGAGCAAACTCTGAGGAGAAGCTGGACTAGGGGCAGCACAGCAGGAGCAAATAAGATGAGAAAGGAAGTTTTCAGTCAGATGTAAAGTTGCAGTTCGCTCATTCATTCAACAAACATTAAGTACTCCTATGTGCTGAGCAGCACTTGTTGCCAGGAATGGTGGGGGTGATGGTAAAAGTGAGGCAGCAACGATAATTATGAAAATATTATCAGGCTGAATGTCAAGGATGTGGGGTCTTCCATCTGGGCTTCACTCTTCAAATGAATCAGATAATATCGACAAGCGGTCTGTTCTCCATTTCTTTATTTAAAATTCACTTTCTACGCTATACGCGCTTCTGCAAACATGGTAAATATCCCTAAAACACACTGGACTTTCTGTAAGAACTATGGCCGGCCTCAACCTAACAAAGTGACAGAATACCAGAAAGACAGCGATGCTCTGCATGTCCAGAGAAAGTGGTGATGTGCTGAACCCATTTACAGATCTTAGAGATGTTGGCTCGGAACAGGTGGAAGTTTTTGTTTTGTTTTGTTTTGTTTTGGAGACAGGATCTCTCTATGGCTGGCTTTGAACTTTCTCTGTCCTCCTGCCTCAGCCTTCTGACTGCTGGAATTACAGGTATGTGCCACTGGGCAATGTACAGACATTTTGAACTGGGGGAAGTGAGACTAGAGAGGGCTGAGCGATCCAATTCTAAGCTTCATCTTTTGTTTTACTGTGAAGACAATAAAATCTTGAAGTTATGCTCACTGAGAGACAGAGAGAGAGGGGGAGAGAGACAGAGAAAGTCTACTATGTGCTAGGCACTGTCCTAGAAGCTATAAATATAGTAGTGATCAAGAATTAAGAAGAGTTACAGCCCCATCTTTCATTCCAACACTCTGGAAGGCTGAGGCAGAAGAATCACCCCAGACAACTTAGTGACTTAGTGAGTTCGATGCCTAGTGCAGCAAAAACAAACAAACAAAGGCCCAGGCCCTCGTGGAGCTTGCATGCTCACAGGAGAGACAGATCAGACATAAGGGAAGAAATATATTTCAGATAAGTGACACAAGGAACTAAACAAGGCAATGTGATCGCACATGACTGGGGGATGCACATTGTTAGGTAGACTGGAGCAGTGACATTTGAGCTGAGTGAAACGTCAGCTGTGGGGAAAGTTTAGGGCACAGCATTCCAAGCAGGAGAAACAGCAAAACAAAGACCTTGATGAGGGACTGGACAGCTTAGTGCACCCAAGGGAAGAAGGAAGTCTGAATGCAAACTATTTTTCTTAAATGACCCTGGGTGTAGAAGAGACAGGGGCAGAAGCCTGGCTCTCCATGGTGCTTTGTTAGTGAAAATGCCTGCAGCGGAGGAGGCTTCTGGGAGTACAGAGCTTAGGGCCTGGCTGAAGGATCACCCTACTGATGGACTTCATGAAAGGCATTTTGTCCCCTCTCAGGTTCTTCATGAGGGTTCTTTGAGATTATGGGCTATGTGACTCCTATCCTGGTTTCCTGGTACTTCATTCACCAAACCTCTTGGGTACAGATTGTTCTTGGAAGAGAAGGCCTAGAGCAGCAGGGGAGAAACACATGGGAATACTCACATAGCCACATAAGGCCCCTGAAAATTGGCATGGTTTATACCTAGATATCCCCCAAGAACCTTAGCAGGGCTTTTTGACTGCTACTGGATTATGAGGGCAGTACAGCTACTGTGCTTTTAGGAGGTATGGACTGATCTTGAAGAAGTGGGTCACTGTGGACATGGTCTGGAAGCGTATAGTTTGCTCTCCAACTCCTCCCTTTCTCTCTGCTTCCCGTTTCCTGTGAGGTGAGTAACGTCCTCCACCCAGGCCCTTCCGCTATGCCGCTGACCATGCAAGAACTAGAACTTCTAAGGTATGAGCCAAAATAAACCGCTCCTCCTCTTAAATTGTGGGTGTGGGTATTTTGTTCCAGCAACAATAAAGTGACTAAGACAGATTTTGGTACCAGAAAAGTGAGGCCATTGTCGTGACTATTACCTGACCATACAGTTCAGAGCCTCTAGCATTGGTTCATGGCATGAGTTTTGAAAGATTTGGAGACAGGTGCTAGAAAAGCCCTATAATGCTATAAGCCAAGCTTGATGGGAGGTTCTGGTTAGAGGTCAGAAGACCAGAATGCTGATAAAAAGGCAGACTGTAAAGAGCAGGCTAAGGAAATTTTAGTTGAGAACAAGTATTACATTGGTAATTAAACTCCAAGCCATGTGTGTTATGTGCTGACAGAAAATCTGCCTACATTTTATTCATGTACTGAGACTTCATGGGAGGTTGGGATTAAGGGTGGTGGACTAATTAATCTGGCAGAGGAAATTTTAAGGTAACCAATGTTCAGGCTGTGACATGGGTACTTCTAGCAGCTTTTTGCCAAGTTTATACTGAAAATTGAAAACAAATGGCACAGCAGAATGATTTTTTAAAGTTTTCTATTTGATCAAAAAGGAAACTCTAGTACAGTCGGGGTCTGCAAAATTGGAGTGGAAGAGGGCTTGGTTGCTAAAAAGATTAGTATTAAAAAGAAGCCCATTACTTGGGATCAGGGCAATAGAAACAATGGCCTGAACACATGTCAGGAATCAGTAAGTCCCCACCTTTCACAGGTTCAAAATTGCAAAAGTGAAATATCTTCCTTTAAGAAGAGAGTCCCAGCACACTCTGCTGGAGAATGGCCACCTAGTGAATTTGTTCTCTGGAATTCAGTTCATTGTGCTGCACCATAGAGGCACTTGGAAACCTCTATAGTCTTGATTCAAGGAGGCCTGGCCACTGCTTGACCTGGCAGCAGACCTTGGCCTCTGGCACATGAATTTGGCTTTACAGCATGCAGAATGCAAGAGGCACAGAGTCATGGAAGAATCCACCCAGGCCTCAGAAGAAGGCTTGGGAGGCCAGGCAACATGCCCTTGAGAGGGCATTGCATGAAATTATGAGGTACAACAGAGATCCCAGTCAGTCAGAGAACTGTTCCACTCAGAGGTGGAACATCTGAGGAGAGCCACACGGAATGATCAAAGCCAGCCCAAGAGAGAAGCCGTGAGAACTACCACAGGCAATGCCTTAAGACCAGGACCACTCAAGGCCTTTAGAATTCATATCATGCCACAGTTTGCCTCAGGCACTGGACATAGAGCTACAAAATTAAATGTGTGTCTTGCTTTGATTCCAATTCTTCGTATCCCCGTCTTCCTCAACTTTGACCCTCTTTCCCTTTGAGAAAGGTCTCTCTGCTTCTTGTTATCTATCTTTTACTTTGCTCTTCATTTATAATATAGGTTTCTCATGTGAGAGAACCCATATGATGTTTAAGCTTGTGTATCTAATTTATTTCACTTCATACTATGTTCTTAAGGTGTATTCACTTTCCTACAATGGGCTCACCTTTATCTTTCTTTCTGACAAAGAACTATTCCATTGTGTACAAATACATTTTCTGTGATCATTCATCTATTGATGGGCAATATCGGCTGCTTCTAAGATGTAGCTGTTGTGAGTTGTGTGGCTGTGACCAGGGGTGTGCATGGATCACTGTGATGTGATGTGATGTGATGAACTGTTTGGGGAAGATACCTAGAAGGGGAATAGCTGGATTGGGTGGAATTTCTTTTTAGTTTTCTCAGGAATTTCCATACTGATTGTTTATATTCTCATCAACAGTGTAGAGAGGTTTCTTTTGCCCCTGCAGCCCCTCCAGCATTTGTTATCATTTGACTTTTTGATAATAGTCATTCTCTCTTCGGAGTAAGATGGAATCTCAGCGTTGTTTTAATTTGTGTTTCTCTGATGACCAGTGATGATGAACATTTCTTCATGTATTTATTGGCTATTTGTACTTCTCCTGAGAAGCCTCTATTTATTTCACTTGCTTATTTTTGTTGGGTCTTTCATTTTAGGGGGCCTAATTTTTTTGAGTTCTTCATATGTTCTAAGTGTTAGTCTTCTGTCTGAGGAATGACTGGTAAAATGTTTTTCCATTCTGTAGGTTGTCTCTTTGCTCTGTTGATTTTTTTCTTTTGCTATGCAGAAGTTTTTAAATTTAATATGATCCTATTTGTTGATTCTTGGTACTATTTCCTATGCAACCAGGATTCTGTTCAGAAAGCTCTTGCCTTTTATGCCTACAAATTCATGATTTTTACCTTCCAACAGATTAGATATTTCTGTTTTAATATTTAGATCTTTGATCCATTTTAATTTTACTTTAGTACATTGTGATAGTTAACTGATTGTGTCAACTTGAGTAAGAAATGCCAAAATAAATTGGATCAGCATAGCTCTGGGTGTGACTGAAAGGGTTTACTAAAGACAGGAGGCCCACCTTGGGTGGGAATGACAGCAACTAATAGGTTTCCTGCCTGAATGACATAAAAGGGAAACAAGGAAGACTTGCTTCTGTTTCGTTGGAGGAGCTCCAGCCCTCACTTTCACCTTAGATGTCATCTCCCGGCGTCTGTCATAGACCATTCAGCCTCCTGATATGGACTCACATGGGACACTACACTGAGCTCCAGGCCTTCCGTGGGATCCTTTGGGCCTCCCGGGCACAGACATCTCTTTTGCATTTTTCTACACCTGACTCTGGGTGGCCATTGTAAGCCAGTCTTGTAAATTCTTAGATATTTGTATATCTTGCATTAAATGTGTTTCTCCAGTAAGCACTAACTGATATGTGATGAGAGATATGGTCTAATTCAACCTGCATATGGTTATCCAGTTTTCCCAGCACTACTTCTTAAAAAGTTATCTTTCCTCCAGTATATGTCTTTGGTTTCCTTGTTAAAGATCAAATATTTGAATGTACTTGAGGTTGGTTCTATTACATTGATTTACTTATCTGTTTCTATGCCAGTACCATGCTGGTTTTTTTTTTTTTTAATCAGTGTAGCTTTATAACATAACTTGAGTTCTGAAATTGTAATACCTTCCACCTTGCTCTTTGTTACTCAAGATGCTTTTGCTATTGTGGGTCTTTTCTGGTTTCATACGAATTTTAAGATTTTTTTCCCTGGTTCCATGAAGAATGCTCTTGGTATTTTAACTGAGATTGCGTTAAACTTGAATTTCCATTTTGGAAGGATGGCCATTTTGACCAGGTTTTTTCTGCTCATCTAGGAATAGGGGATAAAGTGTCTTTCCATTTTTTTATGTCTTCTTGAGTCTCCTCTTTCAGAATGCCATAGTTCTCACTGTTGAAGTCTTTCACTTCATTGGTTAGGTTAATTCCTAAGTATTTAATTTTTCTTAATGTTATTGTGAATTGTATTTTTTCTTCATTTCTTTCACAGTGAGTTCATCATTGATGTACAGGAATGCCATTGATTTTTAGGTGTTTATTTTGAATCCTGCTGGATTGAGTTATTAATTCTAGGAGTCTTCTGATGTCCTCTACAAACAATAATAATTTGACTTCTCCCTTTCCTATACATATTCCTTTTTTTCTTTTTCTTGCCTAATTGCTCTTGGTAATGTTTTAAGGGCTACATAGAACAGGAGTGGTGATAGTGGATACCTTAGTCTTGTTCCTTGTTTCAGTTCTCCCTCCATGTAATATAGTTTCTCATAAATGGCTTTAATCAAATTGATATAAGATCCTGAGACAGGAGCTTCTGGCATGGCAAAATTGCCTGGGGTAGTAGGTGTGACCTATTAATTACAAAAATCCCAGGACACATGTGCAGAACAATTCCCCAAATCCTGCAAGTGGACTTCTCATAAGAACTAGAGAAGATTTCCCATAGGTTGGCCTAGATTTGACTTCAGCCTAAGGGATGTGAATGATACAAGCAGGACAGTCACAGGGAGTTTTTGCCACTGTGTTCACTCTGGTACAGTGGCCCACCCTCATGCTGTAGGGTGTACTTCTTTTCCTACTTTTGCGTGGCTGAAACTTGCTCTGCAGAGTCTGTTTCTTTTCCTACCTTTAGTAAAGCTTTGCTACCATTTGCACTTGTCTCGACCAGTTGTTTGTTCAGGATGGAAAGAACCTAGAAACCACCTTCACAAGGAGACTCTAGCACTCCAGAACCTGGTCATATATCTATACCTATTTTCCTCAGTTTTTTTTTTTAAATCATGAATAGATGTTGGGTTTCATCAAAGTCTTCTGCTGTGTCTATTGAAATGATCATGACATTTTTGTCCTTGCATCTGTTTACATGATGTATTACATTTATCGTTTTACATATGTTGGACCATCCTTGCATTCCTGGTATGAAGCTCAATTGATCACGATCTTTGTGATGATTTGTTGCATTCTGTTTGCCAGCATCTCTTTGAGGATTTTTAAATCTGTATTCCCTAGAAAGACTGGCCCTTAGTTTTCTCTTTTGGTGGGTCCTTGTCTGGTTTTGGGATCAGTAAGGCTAGCTTCTAGGAATGACTTTGGGAGTACTCATTACCTTTCCCTTTCATTAAAGAGTTTGAGGAGTATTGATGTTAGATCTTTCCTGATGTTCTGGCAGAATTCAGGAGTGACTCCACCCAGACCTGGGCTTGTCTTTTTGGTAGGTTTTTTTTAAATTACTGCTTCAATTTCATTGCCTATTATTTGAATCTTTGGTGGTTTTATAGCTTCTTGTTGCAGTTTTAGTAATTCAGATGTACCTAGGAATTTATTCATTTACTCTGAATTCTCTGATTTATTGGCATTCTGTATTTTGGCACTGTCTGTATGATATCACCTTTTTTGTTCTAATTGCATTATTTGGGTCTTTTCTTTCCCTTATTTTTGGTAAGGTTGACTAAGGCTTTCCCAGACCACTTTTTTATTTTTTGTTTTGAAATGGGTCTCTCTAAGTCACTAAATTGCCCAGGCTGGACTCCAACTTGCAAACTTCTGCCTTACTATCTCAGAGTGATGGGCTTATAGAGGTGTGCCACCACACTCTGTTGACAATGAAATTAAAATGAAAGAAGCAATATAAATTTATAGGCAAAGTATTTAATTGGAAAGTAAGAGAAATAAAAGGGGGCCACAGCTCTAAGATCAAGCTTGCCTCTTAACATAGGTAGGTAAAAGAAGATAGAAAAATTGCTTCATTTCAAGGAATTGAATGGTAGACAGGCATGAAGAACTGGATCAGACTGGCTCATTCACAAAAAAGTGAAAACAGTTTTATGGGGTGCTATAGTGAGGTCCTGCTGATCCTTATCTCAGTCATGGTCTTATATCTCTGGAGGAATCTTCCTGGCTTGAGGGGTAATTTGATTGTGATGAAATGAATGTCTTTGTTTGTGGCACGCTTTGTTATTTGAGGCTGGAAGCTTTAAAGCATCATCCCAGTGGGTACAGGTTTGGAGAGAATGTTGTAAAGGTTACTGAATTGCCTTGTGAATCCTGAATATTCCTTGTTATTTTTATTCTGATGTTCTCAGTCTTGAAAGGGGATGAGACAGACTAGCTAAATTTAGTGCTCATAGCACTGTTTTGCCAACTTTTCCTAAACGATTAATCTACCCAGACTCAAAGTTTTAAGGGATATTCAATGAAAGTCAAGCTTTGTTTTGCTTTTAATTACCTATTGGGCATCTGTAGGCCCAAGTGCAGGGTTACTAGTTTTAGCAAAAACTGCTTTTAAGTCCTTGACTGTTTTAAGAAAACGCAAGTCATGTTTTTAATGGGTAACAGGCCAAGAGCCCAGGAGGTTTTTGGTTCTCTGTCTCTGTGGTGGTCTCTTGACCATATCAAATGCACCAGACAGTATTTGAAGCGTTGAAGGTTCATCCATCCATTCTACAAACACTCATCTGACTGCTCCTTTAAATAAAATTTTCTTCCCAACATATATAAACTGGTCCTAGCTTTAAAAAGTCCATTTGTCCATCCCTTTCAGGCCATAATCAATTAAAGGCAGTATGCAGCCACTCCTCACCACCCATGCAAAATTGGTTCCAGGACCTGATAGCTGCCAAAATCAAGTCCACTAGATGAAATGGCACAGTATTTACATATAACCCACACACTACCTCCCATGTGCAGTTTAAATAATCTATACTTATAATACCTAATGCAATTAAAATGCATATAAATAGTTGTCACACTGTGTTGTTTAGGGAATAATGACAAGCAATTAAATTTTTGAATATTTTAGATCCACAGTTGGTTGAATCTGTGGGTGCTAAACTCATGGATATGGAGGGCCCACTGTGCTACAGCTGGCTCAGGACAACTAAGCGATAAATTTTCAGAGATTTTGCAAGCTGGTTATTGAACACAATTATTACCAAGACTAAATTACATCAACTTATAATTGAGTTATATTTAAAATGGATAATACTCAAACATATCACTTTATCTTACAGATTAACTTATGGTCAACTTGTAACATCCAGCTGAGCTGAATCAGTATGTTTCTGGGTGCGGAAAATCCACCTGAGGATTGCTGCCAACAGCATAAAAGGAGAACTGGAGGGAAGATGGCACTGTTGTTTCTCCTGGAGAAGCTTGTCCTGCTGGTTTTCCCGATATGAACTCAGCTGTTCTCATCACCAGCGGAGCTTGGGTCCTCGCTGTCACTGAGGATGGCTGAGGTTGTCTTCAGGGGAGCTCTGGTCCTTACTTTGAGCATTGCTTCCTGGCTCCAGTGCAGATTCCTCAGCCTGCTGGCACAGATCCTTCACTGGTACAGACTTTCTAGCTTCCACCACTGACCTTTGTACCTTCCTGGTGCAGATCCTCGATGCAGACTTGCATGAAACATTGTCATGGGCTCTAGGCCTCCAGTTTAACTGGTGGACAACATTGCCATGGGCTCAAGCAGGACATTGCTGGGGGATCCCGGCCCTCAGCTGGGTTCTTTGGGTCTCAAGTGCATGGAAAGATCTCCTGCACTCTTCTGCATTTTATTCTTTGGGTGAATAATATAAAATAACCCTATAAATTATTTGTCCTCTATTGAATCTTTTCCCTTGTGAACCCTGACTACAACACAGATATTTCTCATTTAATGACCAAGTTCCAGTCCTGCAACTAGGTTGTTGAGTGAACTGGTCACTAAATTTGGAGTTGTGTGTGGTGTGTATATTACAATATGCAGAACAAAGAAGTGGCCAAAGGAAACTCCAACTTGATGACTGTGCTTTTATTTGAGTAACTCTTACATGCAGTACTGTAATGTGTTACAGAACATAAAACTACAGTGCTGTTCTATACAGTACAATCAGCAAAAATGACAGTATTACATAAGCAAGGTGTACTATACAAAAAAGATATTGACGCTTTATAAACAAGATGCACAGAACTGTGCTAAGAAAAAAGACAAGTCGTAAGTTTGAGAGGTGAGTTTTGAGTCTGAACAGTCATTAAACAGATAAGTCATTAAATAAGGAATATCTGTATCTACAGACTGTCTATTTCATCTGTATGGAGGAAAGACGACAGGTCACGCTGTACATCTCTCTCCCACTGCTCATTCAGTGATGTCACAGGAGTAGCTTTAATCGCTACTAGTGGACATAGTTATGCCATAGAAATTGGTAAATGCAAAGTGCAAAACTGACCCCTCCACTCCCTGCTGGAGAGCTGGTTGTTACACATTATCAGTACATCACTTGGGTAGTCCTCTTATATTAATCCTCTTGGGGTGAATCTTCTTTCAGAATCTTGTTGAAAGAATTCATTGGATTGGTTGAGAAGTCTTTCCTTAACCAAGTTCCCGCGATCCACATCTGTATGCTACTTTTACATAATCGAGCAATCCGTTGCCTAAAATGGAGGGTTTGTATCTACAAGTGATGTAAGAGGATTATTTGAAGGTTTTATAAGAGAAATTTTAGTAGCAGCTACTATGGGCAAAGACGTGCTGAAGGTTGGGGAAGGGATGAGATAAACGGCAGTTTGTACTCTCAGGGAACTCACTTTAAAGAAGGTGGCACAAAACCTACAGAAAATCCAACATGACAGGTGCTATAACAGAAACAGAAGGATGGAGGACAGCAGGGCTAATTCAGAGACCACCCAGGAGGCTTCAGAGAGAACCTAGACCTAAGCATCAGTGTCTGTCTTGTTCTCCACTGTGTCTCCAGCACTGAGCACACTGCCTGGCACAGAGTTGCTTCTCAGTAATTGTTACGCGCAGGAAGGAAGTAGCAATGACCTTAACCCTTGACCAATAAGGACGCTTGCCAAGCAGCTGAGAGTGAGTACAGGAAGAGCATCCCACGCAGAAAAAACAATATGCACAGAGGCATGGAGGGAAAAGAGCTTGACACACTTGAAGAAAAAGCCTGAAGTGGCGTAGGGCCCAAAGACTGGGACCGGCAACAGCAAAGCACGGAAGAGGGGTTTCCTGCCTCACATCTCAGCAGAGCCCTCTTCAAAGGATGAAAAGAGCCGAGTGTAGCAGGGTGCACCTATAATCCCCGCACTTGGGAGGCTGAGGGAGGAGGACTGCTACGAATTTGAGGTCAGTCTGGGCTACATAGTGAATTCAAGGCCAGTCTACACTACATAGTGACAATTTATCTCTAACAAACAAACAAAACACAAAAACAGTTGCGTTGTTCTATGGAATCCTGGGAGTAGAGCCAGGAGCCATGCAGAGAGCCACAGAAAATTCGATTTCAGTTTCATTTAAAGGATACCCTAACAGAGCTGTCCAACAGTGGAACGGGCTGCTCTGGAAGCAGTGAGCCGGTTCCCTTGCGGGAAAGCAAACCAATGCCTGCAGATTCTCAGTGCAACAAATTGGCCTGGGTAGGTGCATTCTTTTTTCCTAGATTTTGGAGACCGCATCAAATCTCCTTCTTTAAAGGATATTAGATAACATAGAGACAACTGTCTTCACTAGTACTTCTGCAGGAGACCCTAAAACTCCCCCCTGGGGTGTCTTATATTTCTTATTGGCGAAAGCTGAGGCCAGCGTGGCTGCTAAAGGTCCTCCCAGGGAAGAATAATGTCTTTTCAAATCACCGAGGGCTTCGCTCATCCTTGTAGCCATTATTTATTCAGTACCTTCCTGTGTCAGAGACTTTCCTAAGGGCTGGAGACAGAGAAAGAGAGGAAAGAAGGCATCTCCCTCCACAGCGTAAGGGAGACTTGCAAATAAACACTTACGCCCCTACAGCTACAGCACAAAGTGCTAGGAGAACACGAAGACTAGAACCTTACTCCGCCGCCGAGAAGAATCAGGGAAGGCCTCAGCAGGGACGTAGCTCAGAGCCGACTTTTGAGAAGTGCTTCAAGAGGGCTTAGCTGGATGGGGGAGGGAAAAGACAGCAGAATATGTGTGCGGATAAGGGAGACAGGAAATGCACGGCCACTTTGGGGAGGCTGGTGGGGACGCGGTGGGGGTGGCAATCATAGGCGCCAAAATGTGACTGGCCTTGCCTCCAATGCCGAAAACTTTGGATTCTCATCTGTGATAGGAAGACCATAATGGGTTGTAAGTAGTGTGACTAGGTTTGAGGTAGAAATGATTAGTTCAACTCTTATGGTGGTTGTGAAGGAAATATATCAGAGGGGCCCAGATTAGACCTGTTGGGAAAATCCAAGTGAGGATTACATTCCAGGGAGAAGGAGGATGGGAGGAGGGCTGAGCGTGCAGGGACCCTCTGTGAAATAGAATGAGCAGAGTGTCGGAGAGGCCAATCTTAGATCTAAAACACAAATACGTGTGCACAGACCACTTCAAACAAAGATGGAAAAGGAAACAGCTCTGCCGCAGACCCTTAGGATGAGCTTATTTAGCACTTAAGCACTAAATATAACTATGAGGTCCCTGAGAGCCAAGGCAAAGAGGGAAACATGAGGACACACGTAGATCTCATTGTCTTTGACAACGAAGTATGGGATACTCATAGCAGAGAGAGAAACTGGCCAGATTGGAGGGGGAGAAATGAAGCCTGAAGGGCACTATGGGCAGAACATGTTTGTCCCTGATGCTGAGAGCACTAGCAAAGGCTGTTTCTGGGATACTCCCTGATGGTTGGGGTTGTTTGACAGCACAGTGGAGTGGGGATCCCAGCTTTGGCCCAGGAAGGTGTCTACAGACCACCAGTCACAAGTGTTTGGACCTGGCAACCGATTCCCTGCCAGAGTGGGGTGTGGCTCAGAATCCCCCTCACTTCTCCGTTCCCCTCTGACACTCACTGGTCTGCCAGAGCAGCCAGGCAGGAAGTTCAAGTCCAAGGAAAGGATGGGAGGAACCCCAGGAAGTTAGGGACAGGGCCAAGACAACGACTCTGCCCATCTGATTTCAGAGCCTGAGTGTTTCCGATGTGAACCCGGCTGATTACTGTCTTTTGGGGGGTCTCATTGGTTCCTGTGCTCTTTCAACACAAGATACAGAGCACTATCTGCAGCCTGGGGGTGTCAGGGCCCCCTTCAGGGAGCTCCCCTGTGGATGGAGAGATGACACTGTGGCTCGCACTAGAGATGACCGCGCCGAAAACGGTCGTGAACACGACCATCACTCACAGAGAGAACAGGCGTGACTAGCACTGGCAAAGCAGAGCCCCTGTCCTGCTCTGCGAGTGGGTGGGAAAGTCAAAGGGTCCTGTTGGGCTCGCTTTCAGCCAGAGGATGGCGCGTGGCGAGACCGAGGAGGGGCAGAGGGCAACTGGCGTCTCAGGCACCTGAAGTTAGGAAGGGCTTCTCTCCGAGGTGCGAGCGCTCTGACATTCAGTGATCTCATGTGATCTTCCCTGCAACGGTGGAAACGCGTTAAAGGCACGAAAGCTCCCGTTTGGAGCTGAGGAACAGACCCTGAGGGGCCGTGCCCAAGTCCACAAACTGCATTAAGAACGGCAAGTGTCCTGATTCCCTCCAGATGCTGAGCTCTGCGCACGCACCGCCAGGCGCCCTGCCCGACCTCTCGGCTTCCCGCAGCCTGCTCCCGCCCCGCCCCGGACCTCCCGTCCTTCTCCACCTGGAGCCTCCCTGGGTTCCACCCTCCTGCGCTCTAGGCATCGCGGGGCGTCAGGGGTTAAAGCCAGTGGCCCGGGTGGCCCCTTCCTCCTCCCAGCCCCCTCGCTCCACCCGGCGCCGCGCCTGGAGCGTCCGTCCCGGAGACCGGCACGAGAGAGGAGGGGAAAGCGGGCCTGTTTCCCGGGTGGCCAATCCACGAGCCCGCGGTGCCCCAGAGGAGGCGCCAGCGCTAGGCCAGCGCCAGGCCGGGGCTGCCTGCTTCCCGCGGCAAAGTACAAATGCGCCCGAGCGCGGCGCCTGGCGCCCTTGGCGTGCACAGCCGGCCCGCGCGCAGCCTCCCCGCGCCCGCCCGCCGCCCGCCGCCCGCCGGGCCCCAGGGCCCCGCCGCGCGACCCCGAGCCCACCGCTCGGGCGCCGCCGCCCGCAGCCCGCGCGCCCCGCAGCCCCGCGCCCGCGCCTCCCTTCCTTCTCCTCCCCTGCCTCTCACCTTCTCCCTTTCTTCGGCTGCGTTTCCCTCCTGCCCGACCTCCCTCCGTCGCCCCATCTCTCCCCCTGCTCGCCCTTGTCCTCTCCGCACTTTTCTCTTATTCCCACCTCAGCCCTTCCTCTCTGCCCGCCTTTCCTCCTCCGACCCTTCCTGACTCTGCCCCCGGGGCGCGCGGACCGATCGCGGCCCCGGCCTCACCACGCCTCTCCTCTCGGTTTCCCGGGCTCCCCCCAGGCTCGGCCGGGCTGACCCCGGGACAGGAAGGATGGTTCCCGAGGTGAGGGTGCTCCCCTCCTTGCTGGGACTCGCGCTGCTCTGGTTCCCCCTGGACTCTCACGCCCGAGCCCGTAAGTACAGGGGGAGGCTGGCCGGGCGGGCGGGATGCGGGGCCCTGGGATGTGCGGGGAAACGGGAGGACGCCAGGGGTGGAGCCCACTAACTTGTGAGAGCCACCAGCAGCACCTGTGCCGCCGAGGTAGCGGCTCTCCTGTGGTCCCGGATGGGCTGCGTCTGGGGACCCCGGGGCGGCCAGACTCGGTGCTGAAGAGGCGGCTGCCTCGGACCTGGGGTGAGCGGGCTGCGGACAGCGGGCCAAAGGGCAGGGCACTGTCCCTGGGAAGGGGACTTATCCTAGGAAACAGCTGGCTGGGTGTGTCCGGCTGCGGGAGAGGGGTGTGAGGAGGGGTAGAGACCGCTGCATTTGGAAAGAGCTCTGGAGGAGAGGTAAGAGCGAAGGGGGATGCCCTTGGCAGTCCCTGGCCACTCTGGATCTTCACAACACTCCTCTGAGGCGGCTTTTACCACTTACACTTTACAGATGAGAAAGTGTAGGCGGAGCAAAGAGAAACTTGCGGAATTTATAGAACCAGTATCTCTCCAAAGCCAGAACTCTAATTCCAAAGCCTGCCCCCACAGTATCTGGAAAGGACGCTGGTGTGGAGCTGTGAGGCTCTGGGACACAGAGAACTAGACTGGGGTCTTCATCATTGCAGCCCCGTTGAATATCAACTGGTGGGAGGCCCCTCTCTGAGCCTCAGCTTTCTAATCTATGAAATGGGAGTAAAGAAAAAAACCAGTCCCAGGACTATTATGAGGCTTAGATTGTAGAAAATAGGCACAGCAACTTGTACGCGGATGGTGTGTGTAGCTCCCAAAGAAATCAGAGTTGCCTGATTCCATGTAGGACACAGTGCACCCTTGGGCAGGTTTACATCATCCCTCTGAACCTCACCGCCCCCAGTAGGCTGACAGACCCTCTCCGCGCCCCCTTCCTGTCTCTTACGGTGCTGTAAGGGTGAAAAACCAAAACAAAGATTCTGTTCATGAGAACGGAGGATCTTTGTTCAGAACCTGAAATATTTGATAAACCAAAGCAGGAGGTAGCAGCTGGGGGTGACAGTGGTGATGGGCTGGTGACGGTGGCTTGCGCCAGGTCACACAGGGTAGAATTAAGACTCCAGTTGCCCAACTCCCAGCCCGTGTTCTTTTGCCTCCACGGCTCAGCAACCCCGTGCTTTTCTTTTGCACCTGATTTTCTAGAGCTGGTGGTGCTATACTTTGTTTCAGGCCCGTAGAAATCCTCAGGTGCAAGTCCTGGCTCTCTCTTATCACTGTGACTTCATAAGACACAGCTTTTCTGAGCCTTACTTTCTTCATATGTAAGGGAGGCATTAACCTGGAAGCCAAAGTGCTCTGGGGAGAAGGTGATTGTATTAAAACACCCAGCACAATGCCGGAATACTCAGTCAGTATCTCCTCCCCCTCACTGAGCCCTGCAGTTTCCTCCTAACACCTACCTGCCTGTTGTTCTTGAAAGAGACTCAGCACAGGAGCCCCCCAGCCATGCCTCAGCTTGCTTCATTGTGGGAAGATGTTCTAGAAGCAGACCCCTGTTCAGGATTGCTCTGTCCTGTTTACACCCCTCCTCTTTGTCTCCCATGTCTCATTTGGTCATTTCTTCCAGCAAACTCTCCCTGGCGATCTGATCCACTCTGATCTCCCTGCCTCTGGACCCCACTGCCTTCGAGTCTGTACCTGTCAGCAGGTCCTTTGGGTAGTTCTCCTCCCCTTCTGCATCATAAGGACAGGGCTCCAGACGGGTGAGGAGAAGCCTTGGAGCTAACTCACTGAGTGAAAGGACGGGGACTGGCTTCCAGGGAGGAGGGGTAGATGCTGGGATGTCTAAGCTAGAAGAGCCTCCTCATCTCCTTCCCAACATGTTAGCCATCCTTAGAATTAAACCAAAGCCCAGGAAGAGGGAGTGATTTACCACAAGGTCACACAGTGAATTTACCAAGGAATGGAGACCCATATCCTCCTCCTTGACATGTCACTTATCAACTGGGTAGATTAGGACAACTAATGTTGTCTAGTGTGACAAACTACGAACCTTAAATTCATCCTGTAGTCATTTGTCACGGCCCCCTTTGGAGGTCTGTGATGAAGGACCTTGTCTCAGTGTGAAACCTCAAGCCTGCTGTGCGTAAGAAATCTGGTGATATGTGAGGTGCTTTCAGCAGTGGTGCCATGAAGTGGGAATTCTCAGGTCTGTGGGGTGTCACACTCCAGGGTGACTGTACCTGCAGAATGCTGAGGGTCCGTGAACAGGGGCTTCAGCGTGCCCAAGTCTGAGGCTGTGCAGTGAAGCCCATTGCCCCTTTGGCTCTAGCTCCAGCCACACACTGAGCCTTCATACGATCCAGACTGAGTTTCAGCTCCAATCCCAGGCTGAGCCCTGCGCCTCCACCCTGACCAGTGACTGAAGCCCAATTCTGCTCCAGGGTAGAGTCTTTACACCAGCTGTCACTGGCCTGATTATTGACCAGTCCTGACCCGGCCCAGGCTGAGCCATATCCAGGTATGATCTTGATCACTGTACTCTGGGTGTGCATCCTCTCTAGGACCCGGAAGTGGCCGTGGTGCTTTTCCCCTGACGCCGTCTCCCCTCCTTTTCGCTCTTCCCTTACTGTTAGTCCCTTTTAGATGTTTGCCACGCATCTACTTTCTCCTCTCTTCCTCAACCTCCTCTTTCAGGAGACAGTCAGTGACCAAGTAAAAACTTGGACCCCTCCATTCTTTCTCCAAGGATTCACGTATTACGGGAATTAACGCTGTGGTTCCCAAGTGAAGGAATCCCAGATCCCGGGCCCAGAATAGGAAGGGAGCTTGCCATGGTATGATGTGCAGTGGGAAGAGTTGCAGTGAGATCAGGGCTCCAGCATGGCCATGCCATGGATTCCAACTGTGGCCCAGGGCAGATTGCCTTTCTGTGGATCTTAGTCCCCCACCCCCGATAATGTAAGATAGTTGGACTTAAATGGATGATTACTGAGAACCATTCTAGCTTTCACAGCCCCTCACTCTGAGTCTCTAAGATCCAGAGGTGTGATGTTGTTGCCTTGATTTTGAGTCCACCTCCACCTTGGAAAGAAGAGAAGAGCTGGGGTAGTATAGGACAGATAGACTCTCAGACACCAAGGAGAATGCCTGGAGGGCCTGGGGCAGCACGTATAGTGGGAGACACACAAGTGGGGACTCTGCCCTCTTGTTCATGTAGGCTACGCCCTCATTCACCTGTCCAGATGTGTGTGAGGGGGTAGGGAGTACCTGAGTGAAGGCCTGAAGTCCAACTCCAGGCAGGCCGGCCTCTGTCTGGGTCCAGACCGGGCGGTGCTGCACATCCCCTGTCTCACCAGTAGAGGTCTCTCCCTCACTCACTGGCTCCCTGAGCCCGCAGGCGACAGCTGCGCAGTTGCTCCAGCTGTTGCACCTGTTCCAGGACTGGCTTCTCAAGTTCCCCCAGCCACCAGCTGCGGCGCCACTCCGGGAGAGGGACCTTGAATCCCTTGGACTCCCAAAAAGAAGGACTGGCGCGAGAGCAGTGTCACTGGAAGGTGCAGTGCAGAGCTGGATCATTGCGGCAGCCACCCTGCCTCTGGGTGAACCCCAACTCAGAGAGTCTGGTCCCCAGCAGCCTTCTGTAGCCCATTCTTGCACTCAGGATTTTTTTTTTATTATGTCTCACCTGAGTTCTTTTGTTTGCAAGTTAAACCACTTCTGGCCCCGGCCCTTAGGGCATGGGTGGATCTTTATAAGCATCCTCTCTAGATCTGCAGACTGGCACTGGTGTTTGTACCGGCACAAACCAACAAGTCCAATCCCTCTCAGGGGCTCAATTTCTGCATGAATAGCATAAACAGATTGGGCGTCATGTGAATGCCAAACGTCTTGGCCTTTGTGACTGTTAAGTGTATATGTTCAAGGCAGAGCACCATGCTGACAGTCCCATCCCTGCTCTTGCCATTGACAGGCAACACAGTTGCCTTTCCCAGGTTGGCAGTTCCCTGCTCTGGGGCCCTTTCATGCTCCTGTGCATGTTGTGTAACCAAAGAAAGGAACAAGGCTCAGAGAAGGGGGTCCCTTCCCCTAGGTTGTACAGCTCAGCCACTAAGATGCTGAGATTTCTTTTGACTCTATTACGAGGCCTCCCCCACCAAACAGATGCCAGAGCCCAGGGCAGAGTTGTGTCTCAGAGGGGAGCAAATTTGTTTGTGTGACGAGGGGCCTATAAATGAACACACAAGGTATGGCCGTGTGGGCACGAGGGGAGAGATGCAAACGTTCGCATTCCTGCACAGCCTGACTCCTTCAGGCTTTCTGGGTTCTTGCCTGCTGGGGACAGGGCGGCCATTTCAGACCTCTCTCTCGCCCTGGCCCCTCCTGGTAGCTTTTCACAACCTTATGCAGCCTCTCCTTCAACCCAGAAGCTTCTTCCTGGCTGTCTCTTCTGCTCCTTGTGGACAAATTCTCATCCATACTAGTCTTTCCCAACTGACCCCTGAGGAGAACCATATTGTAGCCTGAGAGTTTCAGGTCAGACTGTGGGGTGCACTGGGGTGGGGACAGTATGGAAACTCTGACTTCCATGTGAAGATTGTAGGATCCCTCATCCGCTTAGCTGCCCCAGGCTCTGACCTTTTGGTACACAGTGTTCTTTGGTTTGGCAGAAGGATTCAGTGGCAGGGAGTTGGAAGGTGAGGTCAAAGGCTAATTTCTGTTAGGTGGCAAGACAAAGTGCTGAGAGGGACTTGGCTTTCCTTCCACGCAGTGAAGTGCTCTTTCTGTTAAAGAGAGAAGTTTCCAGGATTAAGGACTGGCGATTGTCTCCTCTTCCAGAACTCTCCCTCTCCCTTATTTATTCATTTGCCCACTACATAGGCTCTGCATAAAGCACAAAATTCAAAGAGCTCCGGGCCTTCCTCTCAAGAAGCTCACGGTTTAGTAAGAAAGACAAATCCCCTTGGCAAGCACTTCTAACCCTGGCTGTGAGGACTATAATCAAGGGCTGAACTCAGCCGGGGAAGAGAAGCCAGGGCCCTGTGAGATTGGGGATGTCACAGAAACAGTGGCATCCCAGCCGGCTTTGGAAGAATAAGGAGTTGGTCAAACATTGGAGATGGGTTATTGTAGCCCAGGAGCAAGAGTGGCACATGTGAAGTCACAGAAGTGTGAAGGAGCCTGGTGGGGGCGATGGGAGAGTGGGAGAAACTCAACAAGAGAAGCCGAGGCTGTGAACAGGCCCACCTCAAAGAGTTTTGCTGCAAAAGCAGGCAGGAGCCAGCCTGGGCTGATATGGTAACTTTGAGAGTCTGTCTGGTAAACATTGCTGCCCTGGAGTCAGATTAGATCAGGTCTAATTACTTTAAGAAGGTCAGTGTACGTAAAGAATCATCAGGGCGTGTGATCCCAGCTAAGGCACAAGAGTCATAAATTCGAGTCAAACATGGACTACATAGTGAGACCCAGAGAGACAGAGAAAGAGGAGAGGGGAGGGGAGGGGAGGAGAGGAGCGGAGAGGAGAGGACAGAAGAGGAAAGAAGGAAAAGAAAGACAAAGAAAAAGAACAGAAGATAGGTAAGGAACGTTGAGCCATTGAAATAGATGCTTTTTGGAGGAAGAGGAGCTAGCACCCATCAGATCATCTCCCAGTGCCCCGGGAAACATGTTCACTCCCGACTGTGCTTTTGTAGGGGAAGCTCCCGCCCCTGCCACAGCATTTATCAGTTAGTGTTGTCTGTCTTTTTCATTAGGTTGTGAGCTCCTCTAGAGCAAGGACTGTATTTTCTTAAGTCATGTACCAGGTCCATGGATGTGTACGTAGCTTGATACAAAAAGCTCAATACATGAGTGAATAACAGGAACTAAAATAACTAACACTAATACTATTTACTGCCCTTTGTGCCACCTGCTCCATGTTTTCCTGTAGATTTTTTTCTGAACCCTACTCAGGAGTTGACACCACAGCAGTCACTGTGCTTACTTCCTTGTCTGTGCTCATTTTGGTGCTGTCCTAAGTGGCAGGCTGCTGCACTGGCTTGCCACTGTCCTCAAAGGAGCTGGCTCTGGGCCACCCTGATGTCACATTCACTGATTTGTTCATGTTCCACACCTCCATCCCATCCTTGACAGCCCCTTTGCCCTCTCCACCCACCTCCTAGCCGATCAGTCCCACTGCCTCCCCACTGAACCGACGAAGGGTTGCTCAAATCTGCGCTTTTGCCCTTTAATACTGCTTCTGTTCGGGTCAAGCCCTAAGAGCAGGTGCCGCACTGCCTCAGATAGGATGACCACACAGCTCTTCCTGTTCTCTGTAGGTTTGCCCTCCACAGCAAGCAGTCCCAAATGCGATCCTGCTCTCACATTCTCACCTCCCGAGATCCAGGTTTTCCCCTGCTTTTCCTTTGCCCTTGGGATTCCCCAGGCCCCTGGAGAGCCTTGGCCTCTTTCTCCAGGCAGATCTCTTGCCTCTCACACCCCAGGCTTGCCATTTCTGCCCCAGTTTTCTGAGCCACTTTCATCTCTGCATCCCAGCCCAAGATCTGTGTAGGCCCATGTGGTACTGAGGGAGACCGGCCTGGCTTGTGAGTGGGTCTAGAGGAAAGCAGAGAGCTGCAGGAATAGCATTGGCTTCACAGTGAGGCCTGGGAGATTTCTTCGGTGAGTGCTATGCTGTGCGTGCATTTAATAGGTGCCTGGGGCTGCTCCATAGAACTCTGGGAGTAAAAGAAATGCTGTGATACACATACAGAGAGGAAGTTTAGAGTCAGTGCCCAGATCTGGGTTTTGCTTGTCTGTTTTTACCTACTGTTTAAGTGCTAGACTAGGCATACGAGATATGTTCAAAAAATACAGTGAATATTTAAATTTTCAAAGTTATTGTAGTGAAAGATACATTGCCATTAACCCCCCCTCAAAATACTCCCACTTGATGCAAATACACATCCCATCACCCTGGCTACTTTTTTTTGAAACATGCTTTCACTATGCAGTTCAGGCTGACCTTGAACTCACTCTGTAGCCCAGGCTGGTCTTGAACTCACGGTGATCCTCCTATCTCAGCCCCCTGAGTGCTGGGATTCTAGGTGTGCACCACCACGCCCACCTTCTGGCTACTTTCTGAACCCTGTCTGAAAGTTCTCTTTTCTTGAATGCCTTTAGTTGCTCTATAGTGACTGCCTTGATGTCCTGAATAAATTTTAAAAGTTCACCTTTTTAAATCTTCCCCTTTTTTGGGGAAGAACCAGAAGTTTTACGATGCCTGATCTGGTAAATAAGGTTGATGAGGACACACCGTCATGCTTTTACAAGCCTGCATCTCTGTGGGATGGTGCGCTGCAGGCACATTCACCGTATTTTATATCACACCTGATAAAGACACTCTCAGAGGACTTCCAGAACTGCTTCAGAAAGTAGAAAAACAATGAGATAAGCTTATTGTGAGTGGAATTAATGTCAGTGTGCCTGTTACTACAATCAACTTTATTTAAGCATTCACTGTGTATTTGTACATTATCTGATTTAATTCTGCAACAACCATGAGAGGTAGACATTATTATGAGTCCCATTTAACAGATATGAAAACAATCCTGGAAGGGTTACATAGCTTGTCTAAAATCAGGCTGCAAATAAAAACTAAATGTGATTTACCCAGGCCTGCCTGACTCCAGAAGGTCTTTGAGAAGAAAACGTGCTTGGCCTCTGAGCTGGGGAAAAAGATGTACACGCAGTTTGGGGACTGGTATGAAACGTGGTGGGTGAGGGAGGGAGCAGGGCCAGGGCCAGGGCAGGAGGAGAAGGCCACAGGGGACAAAAGGTGTACATGGGCAGGGAGGGGATGTTAGAGACAAACTTCGCCTCCTTCACAGTGTCACTCAGGATTGGCCCCTGCTGACTCCTGGAACCCCACTCTGATCTACCTGGAGCCCCTGAGAGTCTGAGATAGATGAGACCATTAATATATGCAAGAATAATGAATCTTGGAATGATCCAATCTTAGAACCACAACATCATACAATTCCAGAAACTTCAGATTCTGATGAAACGCAGGCCCACAGAAACGGGGAATTTTCAAATCTTGAATCTTAGAAATCTAGAACATTGGAATGTCAGAATCTGAAATCACAGATTCATAAACTACACAGAAGCCCTAAGATCCCAGTCCTCCCCCACCCCTCTATTTTGCAGGTGGGAAACTGAGGCTGAGAGAACATCTCACAGTGAATGTGCAGCTTAAGGAGTGAGAGCTCTTTCTCCCGGCCACATACAAGGCCCAGCTGGGACTGCTGCCAGAGCCACAGGAACAGAGGTGGCTGCAGGCCCAGCTGGTCCTCCTTCCACTGGGTTTTGGCATGGCCCTGGGCACTCATCTCCCTGGAGCAAGAGACAGCTCCAGGCACAGCCACCCCTCCTAGTGCTTCTCACCTTAAAGGGTGTGGTGGGTTGGGGGCTGTGGCCACAGGAGGCCTCCTGCCAGGCCCCCCACATTCTCAGCCTCTGCCAGGCCCACTGGTGGGGGAGGGACCTCCTGGCTCAGGCATTGGCGGAGACACTTTGGTCTTCAAATTCTGAGCAGACAGGGAGGTAAAGGGGTGCCAACTGGCAGGGAAACCAGCTTTAGGGCCGCCCCAAGGAAGGTAGGACAGGGTTTCTTCAGCAACTGGCTGACCTAAGGTGGCCACAGTGTTGAAATCACCCCCACCCTTGTGGGGGGGAGGGGACTAAGGAAGAAAGACATTATTCACTCCTTGGAGAGTTGGGTTGGCCAGACCAGTCCCCCAGCTGGGCCTGTGTTCCACCCTCTGCCAGTGGAAGCTGAGAGATAAACACAGCTCATTTGATACGGGCCAGCCAGGCTTTGCTGGCTCATTGGCGCAAGGATCTGCTGCTTGGTCGCTCCCTCCACTGTTGAGGCCTGAGAAGCTGGCAAGGAGAGAACTGAGCTGTGTGTTCCTAAGGGCCTCACAGCCTGGGGAATCACACACTGACACACCAGGACAGTGATCCCAAAGCCTCATCCTGGGAGATTCAAGAGGGTCAAATAGGAGCAATGTGAGGAACCAGGAGAGGCTGGTTTGAGCTTCTTATAAGGAAAACTTCCTCGGGGAATGGCCTAGAGCTCCTGTTCCCTAGAAGGGTAAGCCAAGGGCTGTGCTCCTGCCCACTGAGACACCTAGTTGGGAACACAAGCATGATGTGTGAGTCCCCAGCCTGCCCAACAGGGTATGGTTGGCAGTACCCTGCCATTCTGTGAGCCCGAAAGTCTGAAAGAAGGTGATTCACAAAGCATGAGAGCCCATGTTTCCAAGAAAGTGGAAAAGGGGAAGCATGAAAGTCAACTTTTAGAATCTAAACCAATAAGAATCTAGGAGGGGGAAAAAAAAGCAGAAAATGAGGGATGGTGACCAGTAAGATGGAGAGAGAAAGAAGTTGGCCCTTTAGGCTTGGAGGTTGGGTTAGAAACTGTAAGTGATGAAGTGAGCCCAGAGGAGCTCTTCTTTGAAGCCTGCGGCCCTGGGTTCAAGTCAGTAGCTGGACAGCGTTAGGCAAGTCACTTAGATTCCAAGAGCTTTATTCTCTTATCTAGCTTTCTCATAAAAGGCAAAACTGCTGCAGGATGGATATTATCATTTAGCCCAGATTTCAAGCTATGCCAATTTTCATGACACTCAATCATGTCTACTGGACGGTATCTTTGAGATTGTTATGATGATTATATAATAGTAGCATTCCAACTAAGTATCAAGAACTAGGCTCGGTAAGCACTCTGCAGGCCTTATCCCATTTCCCTCTCAAAACAACATTTGGATCATTAAGTAACTTATACAAAAAGTTCAGCCCAGAGAAGGTAGGTAGTCATTCACCGTTGATTCTTTTCTCCAGACTGCGATCTCATTTGATCTGACAAAACTCTGCCGGCACTTAGCTTATGCTGCATCTCCTCACCCCTCCCCCAGAGAGCTCAGGTAATGGAGAGCCTTCCCATTGGAAAGATGGCACCCTTTCTGGGACCCCTGCTCCCAGGTGCCTGTGTGGGGAATTGTTGGCAGGGATAAGGCAAGAGGCAGAGAGGTGGACAGAGCCTGCAGTGCTGGACAGGAGGAGGCGTGCCTCGGGGCTGGGTAGGGAGCAGGTAAGAGGGGAGGGAAGGGCTGCCTTGGTTAGGAGAGATGAAAGAGAGCTGGATGTTTTAGGAGAGCAGAATTGCAGGAGAGACAGCGAACCCACCCAGAGCCCCAAAACTCTAGGATTTTGGCTATTCTTAGAAGCATTTACCTACATGTTAACAACCAATATGCAGATTATTAAGAAGGCAATTGATGTTCCAAGCATGTCTCACAGCAGTAGCAAAGATGATGTTTGGGGCTATGGAAAGGCCAGTTTCCTGACCACCTTTCTATTGTGGCAAGTCAGGATATAGGGACGCTGTTTGGTATAAAAGCTGGAAAGCTGCTATGAGTTGTTTTATTCAAAAGGTGGGTCACAGGGCCCAGAGAGGCTCTGCGTATGCATGTGTGTGTGTGCATGTCCATGCTGTGCGTGTGCATGTGCGTGCATGGTGTGTGGTGGGGAGGAGGACAGAGAAAGGAAAGTCGTGATGATGTAAAAATAAATAAATAAATAAATGGGACACAAGAAAAGGAACAAGTGTGATTATGAGGCTGCCAGACTGAGTCAGGAGACAACTGTCCTCTCTGCTTGGTGACTGACTTGCTGTGTGGCTTTAGCAAAGTAATTTATGCTCCCTGACCCCATAATATCCATCTGATCGTAATAACTGACATTTACACCACAACAAAGTCCATAAAGCATTGTACTGCTTGATCCCCTGGTGCCCTGTGAATACATGTTAAGGCTCAGAGAGGGACCCAACCACGCAGCAAGTGTGTGGTCAAGCCAAGATTTAAAATCAGACACTTTCATCTCCTGACTCAGAGCGCATATCTGGTGGATACTCTGTTGCCTGAAGAGAAGAGACCGTTTGAAAGGTGGTCCAGATGACGGACTTCCTAGAGCCAAAAATGAGGAAGGGGTTGCACCCGATTTGGGGCTAACACCTCCTGGGACTAATAGCATGTATTGGTTTGCCAGGCCCAGACCTGTTCTGCCTTTTCCACGAGAAGAGATACTCCCCCGGTGAGAGCTGGCATCCCTACCTGGAGCCACAAGGCGTGATGTACTGCCTGCGCTGTACCTGCTCTGAGGTAGGTTGCTCTGGCCACCAAGCCACCAGACCGCCTGGAGCAGGTGTGTCTGGTAGACCTGCAGAGAAGTCACCTGGGAAGGTAGGGACGACAACGTGCATCCAGAGGTCAGGGGCACCTGGAGCGAGGCCCCCTCAAATTGTGCTGTCACAGACAGCCGAGGGGCTTGGGGCAAGTTCCCTCACTACCGAGTCCTCAGTTAGTAGGCATACACGGTCCCCATGTGCCTCCTGGGGAGAAGTCATACAGCAGGTCAGTGGCTGGGCTGGGTTGAGGCCCTGGGCCTTCCGCCTCTCATCCCAGCCTTCTTCTCGGCTTGTGCTAGCGGCAGCCTCCCTGCCTCCCAGAGAGCCCAAGAGGAGCCTCCTGACCTTCCCTCCTGTTCCTTCCTGCCTGTGTATGATTCCCTCCACCTGAGTCCCCACCGTCCTTAGGAGATGCTCCTCCAGCTCCACTGGCCCATCTTTGCTCCTCAAGGTGTTAACCAAATGAGCAAATGACCTTCACCTAGGAACAGTTTCTGCTTGTGGGCACCCCCATAACTTTCTCTGTGCCTTTCTTCTGGTCACTACTGACAGTTATGTGCATCAGTCAGTGACCAGCCCTTCTGACTGAGTGCCTGAGGACAGGTCTTGCTGGGCTCTCACTCATGCCCAGGGTGATGCCCTGCCAGAGGCCGAACCTACTGGGACAGAGACCATATCTTTGCTTTTACTGCTATCTCCTGCCACCTCACCCCAATTGCATTTGTTAGCTTTCTGTCACTATAACAAAACACCTGAGATAACCAACTTATAAAGAGAAAAGGTATATTCTGGCTCACATTTTTGGAGGTCCCTGTTCATGATCAAATGGCCTTGTTGCTTTGGGCCTGTGGTGAGGTACACATCACAGCAAAACAAAGAGGGAGGGACCAGAGTTCAACCTCCTTCAAGGGCATGACCTCAGTGACCTAAGACTCAGTGACCTCCTTCAAGCCCTCAGTGACCCAAGACTTCTCACAAGGTCCCACTTCCTGTATGTCCATGAACTTCCCAGTAGCACCAACTGGGGGAGAAAGCCACATAGACCTTCAGTTTCAACATCCAAACTATAGCACCCACCCAGCGCTCCAGAGGGCTCTGCACAATTAACCAGGTGGAATAAATGAGACCTGTATGGCCAGAATTCTTGGGTGAGGGGTGAGGTTGAGTGGGAGAAGGAACCACTGAGGAGGCTTGAAAAACCCTAGGCTTTAGCCCAGTCACAGTGGGGGCCACTCTGTATGTCCCCAGCTCCCTTTGTCTGTTGCTTGGTGGGCAGGGCAGCTAGCTGTCAATGGGAGCTGGCTCCTCGGGCTGTCTCTTCCCCTTTCAGACTGAGAGAGGAAGCCAGAGGCCTCTCGTACAGACCTTTGGGGCAGAGGTGGAGAAGAGCTCCTGAGATGGCCAGGGGTGGGGCGGGAGGGATAGTGGGATCACTCTGCCCAGAGTCTGTCCCTCTGACTCCCAAGGCTTCCACCAGGTTGGCCTCAGGTAGAACCTGACACAAACAGGCACACTGCCCTCTCCCTGCCCTGTAACTGCCTCCCCTTGAGTTTCCTTAGCACATCTGAGGCCAATCAGCCATTTCCAAAAGAACTTTATGAAGCATAGCCAGAGAACAAAAAAGAAACCATAACAGAAAATTCCAGACATGTCATGGAGTCCAGTTGACAAAGTCCAAGTTTCGTGGTCTATTGGAGCTAATTCATTTCTCCTTGTCCAGAGTTCACACACACACACACACACACACACACACACACACACACACACGCAGAGTTTGCTTAGCCCAGAACACTGAAATTCACTCAAGTCCTTCCAAACCCTCTCCATCGTCACCACCCCAACCTCGGCCATCTTTGCCTTTTACCTGGGCTGCTGCTCAAGCCTCCTATGAGGTCTCCCTTGTCCCTGCCTCAAAACGCACACTCTGCACAGCAAGGAATGATCAGTTCTGAGTGTGTCATCCTACACTTAAAATCATCCAATAGCTTTTCTTTGCACTTACCAGGAAATTCAGTGTCCCTGCAGGAGCTCTGCAGAGCCCACCTGCCTCGCTGTAGCCTTGCTTGTGTGCTGGGGGTGCTTCTGACACATGAAACACTCCTGCACCCTCCCTCCCCCCCGAATGTCCCACCAAGGCCCTCTCAGACATGGCTCCTTCCTGCCTCTCCATTCCTCACAGGAATGTTACCTCCTCAGGAGGCTTCCCTTGCAGCTGTTTCTAGAATAGTCAACCCTGTTAACCCAGTCATTATTCTCCCTTATCCTTGCCACAGAGTTAACTCCTGAAATTGTCTTGTTCCTCCTCACTTACTGTTTTCTAGTCTCTCTCCCGCCACCAGGACCCAAGGGCAGTAGAGCTGAAAGCTTGTCACTGTCACCCACTGCTGGGCTTTGAGCACTGAGAAGGGGGCCCACCCCCCGCAGACACCGGGTGTGCACAGTGAGGGCTTGGGCCTGTGAGCTTCCACCAGAGGCAACTCAGCATTCCCAGGCCCCAGCAACAGTTTTTCCCTGGTTGTGAGCCTGCAAGCAATTCACCTCTGGGGTTCTCTTGTCTTCTTTCTCCAGTACGTGCTCTAAGGTTGTGGTTGAGAAGACAAAGGAGATAATTACGCATCTTTCATACAAAGGCCCTGCCTTGTAGCCACTCAGTACTTCATGGCTGGGACTCTCCTGGGAGGTTCTCTTTGGCCACAGTGACCTCACCATGTGCCTCACGCACTGGCCTTCTCACTCCCTGCCTGTCTCTACTTGGGTGGCCTCCGACCTGTGCCTGCTCCAAGGCCAGCGGCAAGAGATTCTAACTCTCCTGGCCACATAGTTTGCGCTCCCCCTTGTTTCTCATCTGAGGGCCTCAGTTCACCCCCTTAGTGCTGATGTGGTTCTCATGTGTGCTGGGCCTCTGGAAGGCCACTGTTACAGCTCAGGCCAGAGCCGCGGACTCCCGGAGGCCCCTTAGCGCCGATTAGACCTGTGATGATCTCTGACCATCTGGGGCAGCAGGGAGCCCCAAGAGGCTGGGTCTGGTCTGGGGTCTCCCGTAGGGCGGAAGTGCTGTCAGGACCTGTGCTGGGTAGCGGGAAGGAGTCGGAGAAAGAGGCCGGCAACACCCTTTAACAACTTCACACCTGTGAGCAAAGCTGAGCCCACTCTCCCACAAGAAGCCACCCATGCCTCCTCTCCTTGCCATCGGCCCTCCCTGCTCGCTCATTCACTCACTTGCACCCTAGCAGGCACTCACCTGGGGCAGGGCCTGTGCTGGCCACTCTTCTGGAGTTCGTGGTTGGGTGGGTGAGACAGATGTACGTGGCTCAGCACCATGCAATGCTGTGAGGCTGTAGGTAGGGGAAGAGCGAGGTATGAGTAGGCAGAGCAGGGCCTGGACACTGCCCAGGGAGCCGGGAAGACCCCCAAAGGGGTGGTGACCCCTCCCTGCTTCTGTTCCTCTTTCTGTGCATGTTTCTCAGTCCAATTCTCTAATTTGCTGAACTTGTGAAAGTAGGAAGAACTCTGGGCCCTGCCTTCTTGGTGCCAACTCCGAATGCTCTGTTCAGAGTTACTTGGACCTCCCAGAGACTTAGGGCGTGGCAGTCACAAAGCCCTGAGCCTTCTGCACAGCCGGTTTGCAGCCTTGTCCTCTTCCTGCTCACCTGCTGTCACGTGTTACCCTCCTCCCTTGCCCACAAGGCTCAGGCTCAGAGTTAAAAGAACAAAGCCCTGGAGTTATAGCAACACAGTCAGGGCTGGATGTGGTGGCACTCGCCTGCGATTCCCAGCACGCGGGAGGCTGAGGCAGGAGGATCACTGCGAGTTTGAGGCCATCCTGGGTTACACAGGAAGTTCAAAGTCAGCCTACACTGCAAAGCGAGACCCTGTCTCAGCTGCACCCCACCCCCAATAATAGCACAGTTGGAGCTTTGAGATCAGCATCAAAATGACTGAAGGCTTTACTTGGATTTCTCACACACCTTGAAGGCGGCACCATGTCTGAGCAAACCCATGGCCAGGCCTGCTCTTCTCTGGGGTGGGGGTGCAGAGCAGTGCACCATGGGGGGCAGCCCCCTCTGTGGGCAGGAGCAGACAAGGGGCTGGGTCTGCTCAAGCTCATTGTTTTTAACCCCGATCACAGACATAAAACAAGTCAGAGGCTTTGGGAAAGGACCTGAGTAGGCGGGAGGCAATGGGTCCTTGGAACCAGGGCTGACCCTTGTGTCCCCTTCAGACCGCCCATGTGAACTGTTACCAGCTCCGCTGCCCACCTGTCCACTGCCCCCAGCCTGTCCTGGAGCCGCAGCAGTGCTGTCCCAGGTGTGTGGGTAAGTAGTCTCTCCCCGCCGTGTGCCAACCGTCCTGCCGCCCACTGGCCTTGTCTCACCCCAGACACAGGTCCCTGGCTGAGTAAAGCCCCTGAGAGGAGCAGTGTGGTCTCCACCCAACAGAGGTGATGAGCCACGGAGATGCTCAGGGCAGGGGCACCCTGGGTCTCCAAGTGGGGCCCCGGGACCAACGCACTTCTCAGGGTCAACTGCGAGGTGGAAAGTAAATGATAGGCGGGTCTTGCTTGGCGCAGTGACTGACACACCTGAGCTCCAGCCTGTCTGGCCGGCTGGAAGTGGGGGCTGGGCACATTCCAGGGAGGGAAGGTGAGTGATCTTGAGCTAGGAGGTCCTTGCATTTGTCTGTTTTCTGTTGCTGTAACAAAAGCCCTGGGTACTTATAAAGAAAAGAGGGTTACTTAGCTCACAGTTTTGGAGGCTGATGGTACAAGATCTGGTTGGCCCCTCTCCTGGGGCCCCCTCTGTCAGGGCCACAGCGTGGCAGAGAAATGGAAAGGGAACTGGCTGTGTGCAGAAGGAGGTAAGAGCATGCTTTATACCAACTCGTGGGAACTCACTGGGGTCCCGCGAGGACTACCTTGTTCCCTTCCAAGGGCAGTGCCCCCCGCGGCCTAATCAACTTCCTCTAGGCCCCATCTCTCACAGGTCATTCTACCTCTCAAGGCCACCACAGGGGAGACCAAGGTTCCAACACATGGACCTCTGCTCACACTCAAACGGCATCCAAACCCCGGCAGTCCTGTAGGGGAGACTGATTACCTCCCCGGGGCTGGGAATGGCAGAGGAATAAATCCATTGTACTCTGAGGTTCCTCCTGGTGCTGACATTTGAGGACGCTGTGTGTCCTAATGCTACAAGCCTATGACTCCATCACTTTAGGGTGCTGAGAGCCTGTGGGGTTGGGGCTGTAGGTAGTAAAGGGAAGAGAGAGGAACAGTGGCCTGAGAAGAAACTGTTGTAGCCAAGTGGCCTGTGAGGGGCAGCCAGTGCCAAGGCTAACTTGTGGGTGTGGGGGAGAATGGTGGTTCAGAAACATCTAGATGAGGTGGAGGAGAGGACTTGTGATTTTTACCTTAGCTGTGGCTCTGGAGTCGGCCCTCCTGGGGAGCAGGAGCCCATTTACTAAGCGGGAGCCCAGCAGGGGTCTGACCGAGGTCTGAAAGATTTCTGAGTTCTCTGGGAGAGCAGAGGCCTCCAGCCCCACCCTTCCCAGAGACGAGCATCATGCCTTCTCATGTCCGGTGCTGACGCAGTCTTACCTCTCCTGGCTGACTTTGGGGCTCCTCATGCCTCGGCCCTGTGCTCCGCACCCTCAAATGCTCCTCACTACCCCCCACCATTCTCTGCCCTTTTGCCAGCTCAGCCACACTTGTTCTTAAAAGACTCTGTGTAGCCGTCAGCCCTTTCAGGAAGGCTTCCCTGATCTCCTCTCCTTTGCTGAGTTAGGGCTCCTCCTCTGCCTCCCCGGCTTCTGCGCTCCCACGCGCCTGGCCTTAGCATACCGCAGTGCCACTGCTTGTGGCTCGTCTCTCCTCTGGAGTCAGTTGTGAGTTTCTTGATGGTAGGGGCTGAGCTTGGTCATCACTCCCTCCCCAGTGCCTAGCAGAGCCCCTGCTCCTGCGAAGGAGTCTTGAATGAATGGTGGGTTTTCTCAGGACCGGGGGGGTGGGGGTGGGAGCCGCCCCCTCAACCAGCAGGATGGGGGCCGAGTCGTGAGTGGGGGCTGTGGTGGCCAATGAATGGCAATAGTTCACACCACCAGGCCCAGAGACAATGGAGGCCATCAGCTGACTCCAGGGGAGTGGACCTCCATGACTGTTCCTTCCGTGGTGCCTAGAGCAGTGCCTGGCACTGAGAAGTGCTCTGTGAGTGCTTGTAGACCTCAGCGGAGCTGAAGCTTTTGGGGTCTCCTTCTTGCTCTGGTCAGGGCCATCCCAGATGCCAGGTGGCTGCAAGGCCGAGGTGGAGAGTATGGGAGGGAGGGACACGGTCAGATGTAGGTGTCAGCGGGACGTCTTGGTTAGGTGATGTGGGGAGTGGCTGGGAAGGCCAAGGCCGGAGCTCAGCTTAAATACCAAGAAGAGATAAAGTGCGTGATTTTTAGAAAAGTGGTCTGTTCACATCTGGCAAAGATTTCAGATGCACGCAAAACCTCAGTTTCTTTTTCCTGTTGTTCTTGCCCACCGGCAGAACCTCACACCCCTTCTGGGCTCCGGGCCCCCCCCAAGTCCTGCCAGCACAACGGGACCGTGTACCAACATGGAGAGATCTTCAGTGTCCAGGAGCTGTTCCCCGCCCGCCTGCCCAACCAGTGTGTCCTCTGCAGCTGTACGGTAAGAGCTTTCACTGTCCCTGCAGCCCAGACCAGTGTCCCAGCTTGCAAAGGGCACAGCAGTGTGGAGGGGGGTGGGGCTGTGGGGATTGAACCCACAGGGAGGGCATGCTAGGCAAGGGCTTGACAACTGGGCCACACAGCCCCAGCCCTAGAACATACTCATTTTTGTGTATTTTCTCTGCTGCTCTTGGCCCAGGGCTTGATAGTAATTGCAGAATGAAAGGATGGGTGGTCGTTGTCAGTCCTGGGCCACGGAGAGGAGGCCAGATGGTAACACTGGAATTTAACCTGAAGTTACTTAAACACTGCCTGCCTATGGTCAGAGTTGGGCCTGAGGAAACGCAGGGCTGACTGCATTGTTGACAGGGCACAGAGAATGAAGCCAAGCAGGACCTGATCAGGTTTGTGTGGCTCTCAGCACGTTCTTCTTACCTCAGCTGTGGGTGAGCAGGAGAAACCTCTGCTTTCCGGTCTCCTCACCAGGTGGTTGTCAGACTTCTCCAGCCTTAGTTCCACTTAGTCCATGAGGGAGTCTGACTAGGTTTTTCTAACGTCCTCTCTAGACGAGGTGTTAGAGACCTACATTCGGGGCCCAGCTCTGTCCTGACTCCCTGTGTGGCTTTGGGCCTGCTGCCCATCTCTTCAGAGAGAGAACCCCAGCAGTCTGAGGCTTGACCTTAAAGTATGTGGGCTCCAAACAACCTACAAATACTGCGGGGTGCCTGTTCCTCAGCCTAGGTAGAGGTCTCTTTTCTCAGGGCCGGGACTCTCCCAGTGGTCCAGTGTGCTCTAACCCTAGGCTCATGGAGATACTGTTTATATATAGCATCCCAGCTGCTCTAGGAGAAGGATATCACTACTGCTGTTCTTCAGACGAGGAAACTGAAGCTCCGAGCAGTTAAGGAACTCACCTAAGGCCATGTAGCTAGTAAGCTGCGGAGCCAGGATGCAGACCCAAGGCTACGCAACCCCAGAGGCCCATGTTCTTTCCCCATGTCGTGCTGCTCACATGAAGCGGGGGAGCCTGGACTAGGAGGGAGCTGTGGGGAGAAGCAGAGATGATGCTGTTGGCCTGGGAAGAACGCGCTAGTGGTTTCTTTGTCCATTCTCCCTGGATACTTAGGTTCCCCTTCTCTTCTCATCCCTGTTTATGGGACTGATTGACTCCTGGCCTCATCTGAGGATCAAATTCTGACTCTTGGGAAGGACTAGGGAGAGGACTCAGGGTCATACCACTTCCTCCACAAACACTGTGCCTTTTGACAGTTTTCACAACCATCCTCTCAGCTGATATTTGCATCTGGATGGGCATGCCCCCATTTCACAGAGGGGAAAACTGAGGCCCAGAGAAGCCCTCACCAAAGTCATTTGACCTCCTGCCTTCCAGAAGGCCCTTTGGTTGCCTTCTTGCATTTCAAGACTGGGTTCTGAAGTTGGAGGCCCAGGGCTTTCAATAAGAGGAAGATAAGCCCAGGTGTCACCTACTGGGTCTCCTGCATGTCCACCACACTCCACCCTGCCCCCAGCCCCTGTTCCTGGCCAGGGAAGAAGGACACTGATTTCAGTGGGAAAGGCCTGAAGGCTGGGCTGTGCCTTGGCTGTCTGACTGGATCACACAGGCCCCCAACACATACACAGGTTCCCTTCATTTGGAAGGTGGGGAGAAGCCCCTCACAGACTGCTGTGGGAGACTGGGGAAGACAGGGGTACAAAGCTGTAGAAACTGAAAAATGAATCTTGTTGGGGCTGGGAGCGGGAGTGAGGAGGGCGCAGGGAGGAACCTGAGCTGGCTAGGCCCTGCCCCCAACCTCAGGTCGCGCCCCCCCAGATCTCAAGGCCATTTGCTCACGAGGAAGGGGGCTCCCTGAGCCCCGAGGCTGGCCCCCATCAGAGCTCACTTCCAGCCCATGTTTGCTCTGTTTGTCAGGAGGGACAGATCTACTGTGGCCTCATGACCTGCCCCGAACCCGGCTGCCCCGCGCCCTTCCCACTGCCTGACTCCTGCTGTCAGGCCTGCAAAGGTGAGCCTGTCCCTCAAGCCAATGGTGTCCCCCACCCTGTGGACTAGCCGTGGACTCTGTGAGCCAGGAGCAGCCTCGAGGGACACCCAGCACGTGACAGACGTTCCTTCCCCAGGATGACGGTGGCTTACCCGGGACTCCCCTGGGGAGTAGAACCCACCGCGGGGGCTGATGGGACGCTGTTACAATTGCGGTTCCCGGAAGCAGGCGCCAGGGACGGCGGGAGGAAGGCAGGGGAGGCGCGATAAGCAGCCCAGGAATGTGTCTGGGGACGGGCCTCTGCTTGCTAACCAAGGGTGACCCCGTGCTCTGAGTAGCCTTCTCCTCCTTAGAACGGTCTAGCAGTGCTAGGGGCGAGGTAAGAATCTACCCAGCCATTCATCTACTCTATAGGCAAAGTTCACCCCAGGGCCGCCAGCTCCTGATGTTCCCCTGTCCTGCACGCATATCCGGATGCCTTGAAGCCCACAGCACCAGGTGGGAGTGGGGTGGGGTAAGAAGTGGGGCCAGGGGGCACGAGCAGGAGGTAGCGGGGCGAGGAGAGATGCTGCCGGGTCAGCACTGAGCGAAGGAAGCTGGCTGGAGCGGAAGAGGCCCTGCTTCAGGGCCTGCGATGAGCGGACGCAGTTCCCACCACCAGACAGGCAGACGGGAGGAAGAGCAGCTGTGAGGGGCTAAGGAGTGGGGCTGTGTCTTCCTCAGGGCACAGCAGGGCCCAGAACACTTCTGTCAGCCGCAATCAGGTGGAATCTTTGGATGAAATGGAGAGGCCAGCACGTGGCTAGTGAAGAGTAGGCTAGGCTTGGGCAGAGAAAAGTGGTCACACCATTCCCTGTGCACTGGGGCAGCCAAGGAAAGCTTCCTGGAGGAGGCGGCACTCAGATAGTGGGGTGTGACCCAGGCCAAGTGTCCCCGGATGTTGGCATTCTGAAAAACATACCGGACCAATGTCAGGAGACTCCAGTGTAGGCCTGGTTCTTGCAGCTAACTCCACAAAGTCCTTGCCCTCTCTGGGCATCTGCTGGACATACACTGAAAGTTTGGCTGAAGTGATTTCTAACAGCCTGAGTCCAGAGTCCTGATCTTTGAAGAAGGAATGTTCAGAGGGAGCCAGGCTACAGTGAGGCAAGGACCAGCATGAGAGAGTCCCACTCAGGGCTTTGGGGGGCTGCAGGGCTCCGAAGGGCTAGGTGTGCCGGTTCCCAGGGATCGGTGGCTAGGAGAGTCCCGAGGTGACCAACCGCGGGGCAGAGGGGCCGGGGGAGGTCCCTGGGAGTGGTGTGTGCTGAAAACCAAGGTCCGGTGACTTCAAGTGGAGATGGTGGGAATGACTGTTCAGGAGACTACAAGTAAGCTGGTTGCAGGAGTGCGATTCTGGGATCTTGGGCCACTCGGGGATGGCCCAGTGTGCCAGAGATGCCAGAGACTGAACAAGATGATCTGGCCTAGCCAAGCAGTTCAGTCCTAATGGTGACCAGGAGGTCAGTGCAGGGACACTGAGGACGCACCCCTGTTGTGGGGTGAGGAGAGGCTGCGGTGAGAAGGGGTGAGTCCCCCGGGGCAGGCGAGGTTTTGGGAAGGGCAGAGCTTACAGCCTGAGGCTGACCCAGCTTCTGTTTGAGTTTTCAGATGAGGCCAGTGAGAAGTCAGCGGAACAGGACCCCGCGCAGTCACAGGGGGGCTCGGTGAGTACCGGCTCTCCCCGAGGAGGGCAGAGGAGGCTGTGTCCAGGGCCAAGACGTGCCTGACTCCGCAGTGGGTGATACCGGTTACTGTCCTCATTTCTTTTGTCCCCGGGGCCAGCTACACAGTCCAGTCCCTTTCCTGGCAGAGAACAGGTTGCCACACAAGGCAGGAGCCAGCGCCAAGCCTCCTCTTCTCTCTTAGGAACCTCGTTGACAGAGTCGCACCCAGAGCCTCTGCCTGCCCTCCGCGCAGGCTGCATGCAGGACCAGCTGTCCCGAGGGAGGCGCCTCTGGCTTGGGTCAGGCTTCCCCACCCAGGTCCTGGGGCACTGGCTCTCTGTCTGGGGTCTGCCTTTCTGTCCCCTGCTCTAGCTTGGCCCTTTTGGATCTTGTCTAAAGTTCAGCTCTCTTTGGTCTGAGAGAAAGGAGTTGGGATAACGAGCCACACACTAACTCACGTTCCCATCAGTCCTCATGTCCACGTGTAAACCACTGTGCCTGCTGTCTCTGTGTCCTGAGCACAAAGGGATCCCCAGGCTGCGAGCACAGGGCCTCTTCTCTGCCAGCTTGTCTCCTGTCTCTAGGCTGTGCCCCCTCAGGTGGGGCCTGTGCCATAGGACCTGAGCCCTCCTTTCCTTTCCAGCCTTAGTTCCAGCTTAGGCTCAGGCCCTGAGCAGCTGCTCACTGACTGACTTCTGGATGACCTGGACAAGTCACCATTTGGTGTTTGGGTTCTCTGAATCCTTCCTGCCTCAATTCTGCTCAACAGGCTTGTCCTCAGAACTCCCTGTGTGCCTGGGCCTGTACTGGAGTCTTGGACACTTTCTACTTTGGAAGCTTTTGTGGGCTCAGTCTCTGACTCAGAGACTGTACACGGTAGGACTGGGCTGGAGAAGAAGTGATATACATTGCTTGGCTCAGCAAAGGAGGTGATAGACTCTGCTCCCTGCCACCAGCGCCTGGCTCCTCCCCCATGGCCCAGAACTGACCAGTGCCCAAAGGAGCGCCTGCCCTGTAAGCTGCCTTCACTGCCCACCCTTTACTGTCCCTGCAGCTGTCCCAAGACCTGGAGAAGCAGGGTCTTGGGTCTTGATTTCAGGGGTTCAGAAATGGGCCCTGAGCTCCAAAAACCCTTTGTCTCTGTTTTTTTTTTTTTTTTTTTTTTTTTTTTTTTTTTTTTGCGGTACTGGGGATCGAACTCAGGACCCTGCGCTTGCTAGGCAAGCGCTTATTCCACTGAGCTATATCCCCAGCCCCATCCCTTTGTCTCTGGATGGGGCCTGATCTTAGTCTCCGGCCCTGTGGCATTTTGGAGCCTGTTAGGATCCTCACAGGCCCATCCCCTTGTCCCATCACCTAGCTTTCTGAGAAAGTTCTCCAGCTCCCATCCACGCCGCAGGCTCACCTCCATCTCCTTCCTTCCTTCCTTCCTTCCTTCCTTCCTTCCTTCCCTCCTCTCTCTCCCCTCCTCTCTCTCTCTGTCTTTCTTTCGGCAGTAGTGGGGGTTAGACCCAGGGTCTTCGGATTGAGCTACAACCCCCAGCCCTTTTTTAATCTTTTTACATTTTGAGATAGGGTCCTACTGAATTGCCAAGTTGCCCAGGCTGGGCTTGAATTTGCGATCCTCTTGCCTCCTTCCAGAGTGCTGAGATCACAGGTGTGCACCATCGCAGCTGGCTATTTCTGTTTCTTATTAATTTCTTCACATCCTTGGTCACTTGTGTCTCCCAGTTCAAGACCTCAGCACCCACCACCCACCCCAGAGCCAAGGGCCCGGTCTGACAGGAGCTGAGAAAGGGTTGGTGGAACTGGATTTCTGATCATTGTCCTTTTAGAGTTTTCAAAGATCCTCATCTGAGACTGTCTCAGACCCCATCCAGATCATTCTGTCTAGGGTTTATGCTTTCTCTTCACTGGCAAGTCTGCTGGTGTCCACGCTCAGGCCTCCAGCTGCGGCCTGGCTCTCGTCTCCTCGGCCAGCGGTGGCCAGTTGTGCTCAGTGACCTGCATCCTTCCTGCCACTTGCAGAGCCGTTCCCAGGACCCGTGTTCCAGTGAAGGCGGGAGAAGGAGAGGTCCAGGCACCCTGGCCCCCACTGGCTCCAGCCCCCCTCTGGGTTTTATCCCTCGCCACTTCCGACCAAAGGGAGCAGGCAGCACAATTGTCAAGATCGTCCTGAAGGATACACATAACAAAGGTGGGGACGAACCCTCCTCTAAGCTATTGATGAGGAAGTGGGACCCCAAGTGCTCCTACCTCCCGCATCCTCCCCCTGCTATTCTGGTTCCCAGTCTCAACTTCATTGTGAGCTTGTAATGCATAGAATATCAAAATGAAATAATGCCTGAAGGCCATTGAGTGTAACGCCTGCTTGACAGATGGGGGCCCCAAGGTGCCGAGCACCCAGGGAGTGACAGAACAAATTGTGGAACAGTACAACGGTTATTTTTTGAGCCTCTGTCTTATCTTTAGTGGGAAATGGAGGAGAAATAAGACAGAGGTGAAGAATGGTCTCTGCCATCCAGGGGCTCTTAGACCAGCAGGGGAGACAGACACATGGTGAATTACTTTAGCATAAGGCAATGCGGAGACAGAGAGGAGCTGCAGGGGCCAGTGGGGATGAAGTGGGGCGGCTCTGGCTGCAGAGAGGGAAGACAGGAGCCTCTCCGCACGGCTCCCTAGCCGATGGGCAGGGGAGGCCACGGGGCTACTGAATCCTAGTCTATTGGACAGATGGCACACTAAGGCGGACAAGAGGAAAGAGCCTGCTCTCACAGGCAGGTCATGACAGAAGTCGATCTCAGGTCTCCTACTGCCAGGCCAGCATGCTTCTTGCTCCACCACAAGAGCCCCCAAGGCCGGGAAGGGCTCTTCATCCCCAGCAAGTCCTTCCTGGCACTCTCAGCCCCGGACGCTGAGCGGGGTGTCAGGGCCAGAAGACAGGTTTTATATTCTGGCTTGCACTTTGCAGGCAGTGTGACTGGCCCAGATTGGGTGAAGGGGGCTCTCTAAGGGGCCCCCCGCCCACTGCTGGACCAGAGAATCTGGCGCGGCCTGAGCCACTGACTCTTCCCTTCCCTCCCTCCTGGCCCCAGCCTGTGTGTACCGGGGGAAGACATACTCCCACGGGGAGGTGTGGCACCCAGTCTTCCCCTCCTTTGGCCCCCTGCCCTGCATCCGGTGCACCTGTCAGGACGGCCGCCAGTACTGCCAGCACGTGACCTGCCCCACCGAGTATCCCTGCCGTCACCCCGAGAGAGAGGCCGGGAAATGCTGCAAGATTTGCCCAGGTACAAGGAGGTTCTGGGGCAGGGAGGATACTGGCCAGAGTGAGTCCTAGATCCCTCTCGCTGGGGCCACTTAGAATATCTCAAAGGAGGAGGCGCATGCACTGAGCTGCAGGGGCTATAGCTGCTAGAAGCACAGGCGTGGACTTTAATAGAGCTGCCTAATGTTAAGGTAACGGACTCAGAGCTTCTTGACAGATGTAAAATCAACTGTTCTGGATCCCATGAAATCATAGAGCTTAGAACATCAAAACTTCATGGAAGTCACTTCAAGGAAGAGTCAATACTTTATGAGCGCCTTGTCTTTCCCAGAGGACAGGGCAGATCCCGGCCACAGTGAAATCAGTTCCACCAGGTGTCCCAAGGCACCGAGCCGAGTCCTCATCCACACGTCGGTATCCCCAAGCCCAGACAACCTGCATCGCTTTGCCCTGGAGCATGAGGCCTCAGACCAGGTGGAGATCTACCTCTGGAAACTGGTAAAAGGTGAGTGGCCCGCTCCCGGCTGGGTGTACCTCTGACCTGTTCCTCTTTCTGTCCTCCGGATTCCACAGGGGACTTAGGAACATTTTGTTGGCCACCTGCCTCTGGCTGCCCTTTCCAGGTGTAAGAATCCCTGATTCTAAGAGTCCCTGATTCTAAGAGTCCCTGATTCTGCCTGTGATTGTCTGATCGTTCTGATAAACTCGCCCGCGCTGAAACTCTGGGCCTTGAAGTGCTCCCTCTCCTGGGCAGAAGGAGTTATTACACCTTGCAAGGAGCCACTCCTAATGAATCAATAGCTAATGGTAGATTTCATGAGCGCATAGGACAGATCTTTGCAACTGAGAGGGCCTCACAGCATCCCCAGAGCAGGAGGCTTTGAGACTGGTTTCACTCAGCCTCTTCTCAGTGGTGGATCCTATCGCTGTACGGTAAGTTGACTTCAGAATATATTTCTCATTCTGTGAGAAAACTCACTCTATCTACCAGGTTGCCCATATCACCAAGAGGTGTTTTCACAGATAATCTGCTGAGACTTAGGCTCTTCCTATAAAACCTAAATTCCCTGGACAGAGTGAAACAGTGGGCCGTGCTCTAAACTAAACTCTTTAAGTGCAAACTGGTGACAAGGTTACTTTCTGGCACTGGGCTTGGGGGCGTGGGGTGGAGGAGAAGAGCAAGGAACGACAGGAATGGTGACGGTGATGATACAACCAATGTGCTTAGCACTTTCGAGTTTTCCAAAGTGCTTCCACATTCACTATTTTATTTCATCCTTGATGATCCTGAGAGTTAGGCATTATTATCCCCATTTTACAGATGAGGAAACTGAGATTCAGAGAGGTGAAGTACCTGGCCCAAGGCCACACAGCCAGTAAGTTGAAGACGGGTGCTAGAGCCTATGTCTTGGTCATACGCGGCTCTTTCCTGCTCTACTCTGCCCCCTGTTGTAGGAGGAATGGACGAAGAAAGTGGAACTGTTCAGCCTGCAGAAGAGAAGACTCAGGGGGCCAGGACTGCTGGCTTCATGGCTGTAAAGAGCTGCCCCAGGCAGAGGGAACAGCCACATTCTCAGTGACTGCAAGGGTCAGACCACAAGCAGGGGCTTTGGAATCTGGCTGATCTGGGTTCAAATCCTACCTCTGCCACTTTGAATCCTGGCTCTGCTCTGCTCTTAGCTCTATGACCTTAGGCAACCCCTTGACCTCTCTGGGCCTCAATTTTCTCTTCTGTGAATTGGGCAAAGACGGGCTTTGGAGGGTTAAATGATGGCACAGGGACCACCCCGACCTACAGTAGCTGTCAGTGTCCTGCTCCCCACTGCAGGAGCTGGGTAGGGCTGAGAGGGGCGGGTTCCTACTCGGTGAAGGGAGCACTCTCTCTCACACTTAGAGTGGGAGGAAGGGAGCAGCCCCCACTTACGGAAAGAGTGCAGCGGGGCTGGGGGAGGTGGCTGCCGTGCAGTGGGAGTTGGAGCCAAAACGCTTGCCCTGGTTTTGAGCTTTAAGAGTCTATCGGTCCTGGCTGCATGTGGGTCTCCCCGCACCTCCGTGACCCGCCCCAGCGGTGCTGGGACCCCAGAAAGTCACAAGGCCCAGCCTCTGTGCCTAGCCTGACGACCTGGGTGCAGCGGGAGCCGACTGGGAAGCGAGCTTCTCCGAGAAGCTTTGTAGAGGACGGGCCTCCGCCACTTAGGGAGGCGCAAGGGATCTGGAGAGGCAAGAGGGTGCTCCGCAGGCAGGACGGCAGCAATAGGGAGGGCTTGCGTGCCCTGTGCTGTGCTCAGTACATACAGTGCGCTCTTTTAACCCTCATAAGGAGCCTAAGGGGTTTGCACTCAGGCCCCCTTTTGCAGATAAGAAAACAGTTGAGAGGTCAAATGACTTTATCAAAGGCACTATTTATTTTTATTTATTTATTTATCTTGGTACTGGGACTCAGCACCTTGTGCTTGCCGGGAAGGCACTGTGCTGCTGAGCTATATCATCAGCTCAAAGGCACAGTTTATTTATTTATTTATTTATTTTAATAGTAAAAGAACAAAAACACAAACAGACACACAGTAGCACAAGAACAGTACAAAAACTGATAAGGTGGCAGGGGATCAACAATGGTTGCTGTATTACACATTGATAACTTCAAGGTGTATGCTCAGGACAATGCAAATAGACATACAAGATTGATCAAACAATAATCGATTGTTCCTTACATCAAAACGACATGAGACAATAGTGCAACCATGTCACCATCCTGCACATACAATACATACCTACACAGCTATCCCCCTCTTCCTTTTCTCCTTCCCTTCATCCCGATTGCTCTCCACTTTTGAGCAGTCTCCTCAAAGGCACAATTTAAACAGCAAAGGAAATATTCAAACCCAGGTCTGACAGTCCCCGGTGCTACTTCCCCAGAGATGATCTTGTGCTTCTAGGAGGTGCCTGAAGAAACCCAAGGAGTCCCAAGATGTGACAGAGTGGGTGGAACTCACAGCCAAGCTCATCCTCACAGGCCCAGAGAAACAAAGGCGGCGGGGCAGTGTGGTTTCTTCAGCTTCACTAGGCCGGGCCCTCCCTCCTGTCATTAGCAACAGCTCCTGTCTCCTGGACAGGAGTTCCAAAACCTCCCGTCAGCCTTGTCGTTCCTTCCTGGCCCCGGATGGCAGAAGTTAAAACAAATGCTGTCCACGCTGAGAGTGGGAACAAGGTGGGCGGGGTCAGAACGAGACTTGACTTAGAGTGAAAGGCCTTTGGGGTCTAGAGTCTCCAGGTAGGAAAGACCTCCAGGGTCACGCTTCCAGTCCCTGTGCGGGAGGAAGCCCCCCAGCAGCCTCTGGGTGATCTCTGCTCCCTCATGCCCACCCCGACGGCCCCTCCCCAGCAGATGACTCCCTCCCAACACTGCAAGCAGCTCGGTCAGGAGAGGGTTTGTTTTTACAATGAGTGGAACCTGTCTTTGTCCTGGAACTTGTCCCCAGATCTGCCTTGGGAGCCACAGGGCCTAGCTGCAATCAGACCTGGCATAGCCCTTCAAAGGGCAGCAGGGGCAACGGTGACTCTCAAGCTAGCTCTTGATTCCAAGGGAAAGAGCTTTTCCTTTCTGTCATGCTTTACAGACAGCCCTCATCCCTGCGGCCTCTTTTTCGATGTGTCTGTGTCCTGTGGAGCGTGCAGTAGCAGGCTTGTGCAGAAGGACTGGTCTGCATTTCCTCTCAAGCTTCTGCCTGCTTTTCTGTTGCAGCAAGTGGGTCTTTGGAGCTACTATTTCCTGGTCCTTGGGAGCTAGGCAGAGGGTCCCCAGGACAGTGCTGGATATTTCCTGATTCATGAAACTCAGTCCCAGGAACAGTGTTTCCTACTCCGTTAACACAGTCACAGTCTGGTTCTTGGTTTTCTTTTCTTTCTTTTCTTTTTTTCTTGGTTACTGGGAATTAAACTCTGGGCCTTCCCAGGCAGGCGCTGTGCCACCGAGCTACATCCCCAGCTGCTTTGTTTCCCTGAAGGTGATGCTAATCTAGCAAGGGCCTTCCTGGTTCCATTTATTCTTTTGGGCCAGAGGCTTTGGGGGGTAACAGCTGCTGTTCAGGGCCTCAGCTCCCTGTGTGGCACCAGTGGCCATGTTCCCATGAGACATAAACATGAGATCTAGCAAATACTGTCTCTTCAGGGCTTCTTCTAGAGTGAATCTGTCTCCGTCCATCCATCCAGGGGTTCCTTCTATGTGCCTAATATGGGCCAAGCTAGGACCCCAAGAGGAAAGCCCTCCAGGAGTTCAAAGTCTAGTAGAGGAGGTACAAATAGATATAATGATAGCACCTCAGAAATGGGTACAATGACAAACAGAGCCCAAGTTCGGTGAGTGCCCCGAGAGGAGTTCTAACTGCCTTGGAGATGCACTAGGAAAGAATCCCCAGCAAGGCTTGGCAGATGGGCGGTTCACTTGGCTAAGTAGATGTTAGCAGACAGGCTGGCATTTGCGAAGCTGTGACTCCATCAGGGGACTGCATGTGCTTGGTAAGGCCTAGACCATAGCCAAGGCACTCTAGTTCAAGTTCTTTGGTGTCTGAATAAGCACAGATTGACTTCTGCCATATTTTCCACGCCTAGAGAAAAGCCTGGCCAGTCTGTATGGGCCAGCCACCAACCTCTCCTCCCTTCCTGCCGCCCACCACTCCTTCTCTCCTTGTTTCCTTCCCGCCCACCTGCCCTCCCTCCCTCCTTCTTTCCTTTCTGCTGCTGTAGGACGGTGAGCTGTGTGAAAGCATATGGGGCTGGTGACAGCAGCAAGGGCAGGACAGAAAAGAGGATACAGTATGTGGGGTTTATTGCAGAGGTGATAGGAAGTCAGAGAAGGAGACCAACAAGGTGACACACACATGTCAAATGACCACCATTAGGATTACAAGGGGAGCCGGGTGTGGTGGCGCACGCCTGTCATCCCAGTCCTTGGGAGGCTGAGGCAGGAGGATCACTGCGAGTTTGAGGCCAGCCTGGACTACATAATGAACTCAAGGCCATCCTGAACTGCATAGTAAGACCCTGTCTCCAAAAAGGATTACAGGGGAAGCAAAGGGCTTAGGACTCTGGATTGGATGCCCATGTACTTGCACATCCATCCACCCATCCAGTACACCAGACAGGACAGCAGGGACCTGAGGAAGGAGAGTGGCAATGGGCTGGGAAAGCAGATTCAAAACATTTAGATGGGGCTGGGGATATAGATAAGTGGCAGAAGTGCCTGCCTAGCAAGTGCAAGGTCCTGAGTTCGATTCCCGGTACCAAAAAAGAAAAAAAGCACTCCCCCCAAAAAATGTAGGTGAATTTTTCCACAGGATTTGGTGTCTGATCAGAATGGGGGTTGGAGAGGGAGGCGGCTGGACCACCTCAGAACCTGTCACCCATCTCGGTGAGTGTGAGGCCCTGCCTGTATTGCTCATGCCCTTGTCTCTGCCCTCAGGGATCTTCCACTTGGTTCAGATCAAGAAAGTCAGGAAGCAGGACTTCCAGAAAGAGGCACAGAACTTCCGGCTGCTCATCGGCACCCACGAAGGTGGGACCTTGGGCTGAGGAATGGAGAGCAGGAAGGGGGTCAGACCTCTTCGGGAGGTCCCAGGCTGCTGGTGCCAGGAGGAGGGGCTGGGGGGGCATTGCTGTCAGGCACAGACGGCAGTTCCCAGCCCAGGAATCCTTGGGGACTGGGGTGAGGGGCTCCCAACTTGGAAGCAAGAGAAGGAGAGTGAGGCAGAGCAGGCTGGCTGGCTTTGGCCTTGGGGCTGGGGGAGGTCTGAGCCCCCACACCCTGGTGCGCCCACTTCCTTTCTTCTGGAACAGTTCCCACTGAAACCTGCCTGTGTAGTCTTAACTCGCTCTGCATTACTCTTAGGAAGATGGAGCCAAGTGGGGCCTCAAGTACGAGAGTGCAGGTCATTGATGGGGACATTAGCAGCGGGTCAGGAGCCCAGCCCAGCCCTGAGGGGCAGTTTGTCTGAAGGCAGCATCTTCTAGCAGAGCTGTGTAAGGGAGACGCTCATTTCTACCCTCCTCGCAGGCTCCACCCAGAGCCCACGCAGTTGCACCACCCTAAGCTTTTCTTTGGGCTACAGCAGTCACTGCCTGTGCTGTCCCTGCCCACCTGTGCACCTGGTACATGCCCTGTCACACACACACACATGCACATGCACACCCTCCTCTCTTCCGCCTCCCTCCATACAGGTTACTGGAACGTCTTTCTAGCTCAGACTCCGGAGCTGAAGGTCACAGCCAGTCCAGACAAAGTGACCAAGACCTTATAACAAAGACCTGAGTAGCTGCAGATACGAGTTCCATCGTTTTTGTTATTCTATATTAAAAAATAAATTGCATTGCACTTCAGCCCTGTCTGACGCATTCACATCCAGTTTCCCACGCGCTCTCCCGGGGACTCTGCAAGGCCGGCCTGGTCCTCTCCACTCTGCAGGGTGGACGCAGACCAAGAAGGGCTGGAAACTCACCCAGTCCTGACAGTGGCTGTTGCCGAGCCAGGGACAATTCAGCCTACTTGCCCGGCCCTTCGAATGCCTCAGTGCCTTGTCCTCTGCTCTGCACTGCCTCGCCCCCACAAAGCAGCTCCCGCTCTCACCAGGACGCCCCTCCCCAGCCTGAGAAGGGGCACAGGCTCTGTTCAGCCGGGGGAAGGTGAGGGGAGCTTCAGAGCACTTTGCCCACCATTATTGGGCACTTTGCAGTGAGGAAACTGAGCTCAGGGAGGGGTAGAGACAGCGATTTGCCTGAAGGCACAGAACTGGTTAGGAGCAGAGCTGCAGTTGGAAGCCAGGGCCCTTGCTTCAGCCCAGAGCTCTTCCCCAGTCCCACGCAGCGTGACCAATGTTAGAAGCCCAAACATCCCCACCTCTAAGGAGTTCCAAAGCTTTGCAGTCAGAGTGCCAGCTTGGCACTATGGTCTGAGAAGAAGGCCTAACGCTCACAACTAGCGAGAAATCAAGAATTTATCCTGCCCCCATGTGCAAGTCTTTGCAGTTTCAAAGATGTTTTAAGGCTCCTGATTCTGTTTAAGGCTGACTGCCTAGGATTTATCTGAACCTCAGAAGAGCAGACGTCACCCCCAAAGCCACACACAGTGGCGGATGCAGGAGGAGCAGAACCTAGGCCTCCCCTCCTCACTGGCCAGGCTCTCAGAATTTCAACGGTCCTGCAACCACAGGTCCCCACCCTGGCCTGCCCAGGCCTGACTGGAAGTTCCAGAGAGACAGAGGCCTGTTGGCTAGACATGTGCGGCCACTTAGAGGGCCCTGGCTGTTGTTGTCCCCATAGACAGTCCAGGAAGTCTGCTCAGCGGCCTGCCAGTGCCATGCTCACCGAGCAGGGACGGGCGTCACCTGCTTTGAACTCCCTTTGCCAGTTTCAAGGGGCCTGGTCGAAAGTCAGGGATTTGAGAAACGTGGCCAGAACTTCCCTCTTGTCCTGAGTCAGGAGACATCCATCTCTTCCACTCACCACCCTTATCTGTCCCCCCTGGAACACATCATTGCTGCCTGGCTCGTCCACTGTGGGAGCTTAACTTGGGCCCCTTGGGGTGGGTTCTGAGCATTCACGGTTAAAGCACTGCAGGATACGAAAGTCCGGCCATTCATGTGGGAGACTCTGGCCATGTCTCCAGCCAACTGAGATGTCTTGTTCTCAGTGAAGGTTTCCCTGACACCCACAGCCATGCGTGCCGCTGGTACCTCCTCCCACCCTGCCTCCGCTGGAGAATGGGGTTGGAGTCAGGGCCCTGCAATCAGAGGCAGCTCCAGAGTTTTGGGACAGGAAAGGACCTCCCTGTATGCCTTTCCTGATGGTACAAGTCAAGTTGTCTTGCTATTTTTTTTTTCTGATGGGCTGATCAGGAGCCAGTGATGTGTACCCAAAGCTGTTCCATGGTGTGTGGGGAGCATGTTCAGTCCATCACCCCCTCACATACTTCAGTAGGTCACAAGTCACACTGTGTGGCTCTAAGCAGCTCCACTGTGGTTTCGCACCACTCCATGTTGCCTTCCTCTTCCATTATATATTCATGAGACCTCTGAGCTGCTCTGGGGCAGGCTTTGTGTAGAGCACTGACAGAGTGGGAGGACAGCACTGACCCATCCTCTCCTGGGAAAGTCCTACGTTCTGTGTCAGATGAGACAGAGGTATCACAGCACCTGAGTGCGGAGCATGGTGACAGCAGACGCCACAGGGAACGCAGCTCCAAGCTGGACTGAGGACCCCTCTGCGGGCTCTGAAGCACGGACGGGAGGTAGGAAAGAAGGCAGAGGGAGAGAGAGAGGAGGTGGGCACTGGCATAGAAGAGAATTCTTTGTAGAAGATGAGAAGTAGTGTATAGAACAGAGAGAATCACAAACAGGTCTGTGTTGCTGAGCAGTATTTGAGGCCAAGAGCAAAAGGAGATGAGGCTGCCTGTGTGGTTCAGAGGCCCTGACTCCATCCCAAGGGCAGCAGGAGCCCTGGCAGGGCTGTGATGCTGTGCTCGGACCCGAGGTTTGGACAGCTGGCCTTGGCTGGAGCTGAGGAATGATTGCAGAGAAGGAGGCCGAGACCCCGCAGGGGCGGTGGTGGGGACTCCCATGGGGCAGGGCAACAGCTCAGCGAGGGGGACACTTACTTGGGAAAGCAGAGTGGACGACTGCCGGGACATAGGTGTGAGGGAGCCGAAGGGGCCAGCATGTGCCCAAAATCTCACTCGGCGACCCCTGGGGGAGCATCTGAAATTTCAGCTGGACGCACCTAGAGCTACAGCCCTGTAGGTTATTACAGGTCTGGAGAGCAGGCCAGGCTAGAGACAAGCTATTGCAAGCTGCTGGCCTAGAGCTGGTCACTGAAGCCAGGAGAGAGAGGAAGGACCATGGCCTGGGAGATACTGTAAGGTAAAAAGAGAAAAGGAGCCGGCCAGAGCCCTACAGCAAGGGAACAACCACAGAAGCCAGACAGAAGGCAGAGGCATGGCGGCTGGAAGCTCCGATGATTTAGGCCTGAAAGGGGCCTCTGTGGAGACAGTGAGCTTTGATGACCGTGGCAATCAGCAACATCAGGAGAGCCAAGAAGCTGGGTTTTGGGGGCTGAGGTGGTGTCTGGGAAGTGAGAAAACAGGCAAGATTTAAAGAAACTTGGCAGTGAAGGAGAGAGAAAGCTGAATGTCGTGGTGCAGGCCTGTAATCCTAGCTACTGAGGAGACTGAGGCAGGAGGATCCTAAGTTCAAGATTAACCTGGGCAACTTAGCAAGACCCTGTCCCACTTATAGTGGGCTAGGTGCAGCGATAGCAAACCGTTTAGACCCCAAGTGTCCAGACCCACTTACATATTGCAAAGGGCCAACGCTGCAATGAAGCCTAAATACTGAGGTTTTGGTTTAGAAAAAACAACATGGCCAAGCTGGAGTGATTTGGCTCACATGCTGACAGAGAGGGCTCTGCAACACACATGCCATGGGTTTGCCATCACTGGTATGGAATAACTCTGTGATAGCTTACCTAGTGTGTGTGATGCCCTGCCTGGGCTCACCAGTACTGCGAGGAAGAAAGAAAGGAAAGAGAGAGAGAGCGAGATGGAAGGAAGGAAGGAAGGAAGGAAGGAAGGAAGGAAGGAAGGAAGGAAGGAAGGAAGGGAGGGAGGGAGGGAGGAAGGAAGGAAAGGAAGGAAAGGAAAAGAGGGAGAGGAAGGGTAGAAGAATGGCTGGCCATGCATGTAGGATGGGAGAAGGGGGTTAGAGGGGATAGAATCAAGCCAGTTTTGGTGATGAGAAGATGCCATGGGCGATGGAAAACGAGGAAAACCAGGAGTGGGGATGAAGAAGACAAGGTTCAGGAACACAGGAACAAACTACAAACTACTCTTTCTTGGCCACAAACTCACGGCATGATCCTGACTTGTCACCCATGTGGGTAAGGAGGGAGAAGGGAGAGGTGGTCTCCAGGGCTTCCCAACTCTCCCCTGGATGGTCTCCCCAGACCCCAGCAGGGAGCTCCATGAATCTACTGTCTCTCCGGGCAGCTTGTGGCATCCTCTCCCACATGCTTGGCTGTTAGTAAGCAAAGCCCAATCCAGTCCCATCTGAACCCTAAAACTACCCAGTGTGAGGAGTGATGGGGGGATTACTAACCATATCATGGCAAGGAGGAAATTGAGGCTCAGGAGGAGAAAATGACCAACCAAGATCACACAATCGTAAATTGAAGAGCAGGGTTTCCACTGAGGTTGCTGGTACTGTACCCTCCCAGACCCCAGAGGGCTGGAAGGGGCCGGGTCCTGGGCTGGGGCAGGCACCGAAGGCCTGGGCTCAGAATCTTTATTGCACTCGCCCTTCCCAGGTAGCTGGGTCTAAACTAGACAATGCTGTGGTGATGGCAGACCTGGCCCGGGTTTCCTGGGCAGGCTTCCTCCTCTTCGTGCTCAGGCAGCTGTAGAGTCACCTCCCACCCCCCTAAGAACGCCCAGCTCTGGGAAATGGCAGTGTTTCTGAGAAACAGGACACAGCCTGTGGTTCGGAGTTTGCCTGGGGGTGAGGGAAGGCCTGGGACCCGACTGGGCACAATGACAGCCCTCTCCAGGGCTGGCTCAGGAACCCCTCTTCCCTCACCCTGGGCCCTGGTAAGACACCCCTGCCTGTCCTCCCCTGCAGAGTCAGTTCATGGAAGGCGTGGAAGAACTGCTTAGGAGATTGGCTGAGGTTGGATGGGGCTTGGGGGTGGGGTGGGATGGATTTCTATGCAGGGGCATTTCCATGTATGTGGGATTTTTCTCACACTCTCTAGGATACAATCCTGGGTCTCTGGACACCAGCACCACACTGGTTTGATGATCGCATGGGATCTGATTTCTCTTCCCAGTGCCACATTTATTCCCCTCTGGCACAAGTCAGAGCTCATATAACGTGACTGAGGTCAAACAGCACCTGAGAGTTAGGGCTGTGATTGGAAAACTCAGGTCTGGCTCTGAAGTCTGGGCCAAGGATGAGGAGGGCTAGGCCTGCTCACCTACTGCCTGCCACCAGCCTCTACCTATCCCTCCCAGTGAGTCTTGCCTATGAGTCCAGAATGACCTTTCAGACACAAAGGTGACCGTCTCTCCTTGTTAAGGCTCTTCTTATTGTTTGTGTCTGGATGTCCCCCTAAAGCTCATGCTGTAATGGGGGGCGGGCTACTAGAATTCATGATTGATTTGTGACCCAGTGCTGGATTATGGGTTTAAGTGCTGCACCCACCCTGGGGCGGGCAGCCTGCATACAATAGAAGGGAGGGAAAGAGGCTGCTCTTTGCTCCTTTTTGCTCTTGTTGCTTTTGCTGTCTTTTGCCGCCATGAACTGTTGCCCCTGTGCCATGTGCCACTCTGCCTTGGAGCCAGCCGATATGGACTGAAACCTCCACAAACTGTGAGCTAAATAAACCTTTCCTTTCTTAATTCTGGGCATCAGATATTTTGTATCAGCAATGAGAGGAAAGTAACCAAGGCAGTTCTCTTTTCAGGACTTTCCACTGCCCTCGGAATAACAGCAACACTCCCTCCTCTGCTCCTTCTTCGCCTGTGTCCTGCTGCCTCTTCAACCCATTCCCCTACTTTATCTCCCAGCAGCACCCCAGGGACCAGTGCACTGCACCATCGAAACAAGTTGGGATTGATCTGGGCTCCAGGAAGACCTGAGTCACAGACTCTGACACCAGCAGGATGGTCTCTCTCCATCCTCAACTCTGCGGCCCCTGAATATCAGCCCTTTCTTTCCAGCTAATTCTCTCTAGAAGCAGACAACCACGCCATGCACTGCTCAGCATCCTTATTGCTTGATTGGATATGAAGGATCTTCCTTTCCAATTCCTACAGAAATGCTCTGAGTGCTCCATACTGGGTGATACATAATCTTGGGTGGTGGAGGATGAAGTGCTATCCTCAGATGATTAGAATGGGAAAGAGCAGAGCCTGACAGATAAGAGCATGGGTAGCAGACACATGGTCACCAAGAGATCCTTGTTTCCAGGCCACCATGGTTACAACTTTGAACTACTTCTCAGATCTATGTCTTCTCCTCTCTACCCTTTACGTGCTGTTCCCAGGGCCGGGGATGTAGCTCAGCAGCACAGCAACTGTCTAGCAAGTGTGAGGTCCTGAGTTTGATTCCTGATGCAAAAAAAAAAAAAAATGCTATTCCCTGTTTCTCAAATGCATTTCCCTATTTTCTACATATATTATTCCAGCTTATTCTTTGAGACCTCTTCAGAGAAGCTCCTACGTCCTCCCTGCTGCCCCAACATTGTATGCTCTTCCGTAGCGGAATTTGTTCCTGTTCACCGCGGTGATCTGCCTGGGAGCCGCTGTCCCCTGGGAAGTAGGCGCCTTGAACCAGGGGCCGTGTGTTGCTGTTCCTGCAAGCCCAGCTGCTGGCCCTCAGGCCGCATTCAAGATACATGGATTAAAGAAGGAAATGGATAAGGAAGAGCGTTAGTGACGGTAATGGTGGTGGAGGTGCAGTGAGCCACTGACAGATCGTCGGTGCTGCATAAATGGTTGTCAGGCCCTCGAATTATCACCACCACCTTTGTCACCATAATCGCCACTGCCACTACCACTGGTACCACTTCTGCCACCGGGACCCTCCACATACACATTCACATGACCCGGGCAAGAATACAAGTGGAGCCCCTATGTCCTCTCTTAAATATATACAACGTATAAGTCAAAGTGACAAACTATTGCATAGGTTCTGTCATCCTACTTTGAAAAACAGAACTTCTTAATGACCTTGAAGGCCATGTTCAAATATAAAGTGTTCTGCCTCTTCCAAAGTATTTTCCAGAGCAGGGAACTCAGGCAAAACCAACTTGGCCCCTGGATTTCAGTTGCTGGTCCACTTTTCTATTATTATCCCAGCTCTGTCCTGTGGTAGAAAGGGCCTTGCACACACACACACATAGGGACACCCCAGTCTGCATGTCTGCAATGGCTTTAGGACACATCCACCACTAATTTTATACTCTTCCCATAGTCAGGTATAGACTGTGCTCATTGCTTAAATCTGGGTAGGCAGCAGCCCATTTGTGCCAATAGAACGAAGGAGGAATTAGGATGGGTGACTTCTGAGCTAGGCAAGAAAGGCAACACAGCTACTGCTTTGTTTACTGAAAGACTTGCTTGTGGAATCCAAAACCACTATGCATTGGGTCCAACTGCTTGGAGGGTGCCACGCTGTGGGGAAGCCCAACCCGTGCGGAGAGGCCGCACACAGAGGCTCAAGTCAGTGATACCAGCTGGGCTCAGGCCAGCTACCTAAACAACGGGGATATGAATAAGGGCTCTTCCGGTGATACCAGCCCCCAGCCACAGTATTTCCATCTAAGACCCTGGAGGTCAGGGGACAATGAAACAAAGCATCCCCCCTGCTCCCTGCTTCAGTTCCTGGCCTACAGAATCTGTGAGCATGAAAAACTAGTGTAGTTGTTTTAGCTGCTAAGAGTTGGGAGCAATTTGTTACGTAGCAAAAGTAAGTAGAACACATCCAAATTTCATCCACACAGACCCTGGCCCTGTATTATTAACTATCTCTCAAGCTTGGCGCTGGACCTAAGGTGAAGGACTATACAGGCCTATGAGCAGATTTAACTGTTTGGGGAGAGAAATATGGAGTCCCAAGTGTGTCCCCCACGGGGCTGGGAGGTGCACATCTTCATCCCGTGTTCTGTGTGCTGTGTGGAGCAGTGCCGCTGAAAGTGGGTCAGGGTGGTGCCCTGCAGAGGGCTGGGCCTGGAGTGCAGGTCACTCCTGCCTGAATCTCAGCATGGTTCTGCTCACTACCACCTCTGTCACCACCTACCACTGCCACCATTGGTGATGCAACGATCCTCTGTGTCTGACCACGGCCTCAACAGTTCCCGGGGTAATGAGGGAGAAAGAGACACAAAAACAACAAAAAAAGAGTAAAAAGCACTAGGGAGAGCAAGAAGAAATTACTGGGGATGTGGAGAAACCACTGTCCTAGGGACCGTATGATCAGAGGCCAGGTGACAGGCTACAGTGTGGGACATTTGGGAACCTGCAAGGAGTCCAGCCCAGCAAGAGCTTGGTGCTGAGCTCTGAAGCAGAGGGTGAGGGTGCAGAGCAAAGCCTGGAGATGGACCAGAGGCCAGCTCTTCCAAGGCCACCAGAACAGGGCTGACGTTCAGGGAGGAGGTGCTGGCATGGCTGTCAATGCCGCGGCCTGTCCTTGTGGCCCGGGCCTATTCCAAACTGGGAGTTATTTTGAATATCTCCCCTATTTTTGAGCCTGGAAGGATTTGCGGCAGGAAAGTGGCACAATCAGATTTGTGTTTTACAAAGATCTCTTAGACTTCTGTGGGAAAGACTCAGAAGGAATCAAAAATGGAAACAGGACAACTAGTTACGAAGTTATAGCAGCTGTCAGTGACAGAGATGGAGGCAGCCTGGGTAAGAGCACAGCCCCAGAGGTAGAGAGCAGCGGATGGGGTTGTGAGCTATGCAGAGGCTGGAATCAACAGACGCTACGGAGGGTAGGACATGCCCTGCCTCCAAGGAGCTCCCAGGGTAACAGAAAAAAGGACATCGACACAAACAGTAGTGGAAATCACCACTTTGTGTACCTTTCACCCACTGCGATCTCAAAGCTCATCATACATCCCAGCAGCAGGTAACAATACCTGTTTCACAAGTGAGAGAAACAGGTGCCCTGTAGCGGCTGCTGTCAGCTGTCCACCCAGTGGCTGTCGTCCTCCCTCTTCTTTTCCAACGGAATGCTGAGAGGTCACAAGGCAGCCAGCCTCCTCTTGTGAAAACTTTAGCTCAATATTTCTTTCCTTCCCTTACCTGTTCCACTTCAGTTCCCCTTGGCCACAAAAGCCAAACCCGCCCTCATCCACCTTGGCAACTCACTTGTTCAGGTTGTTGAGTCCCACAAGTAACTCCTGCCCCCTTGGGCTGTTCTGGCCTAGATACCCTCCCCCCCATCAGGCTATTCTTGCCTGGGGACACCTACTCCCCCACCAACAAAAGAGCTTAAAAGCCCATGCTTTGCTCAGCTTGCTGCTGCCTTGGTCTGCTAGGCAGCTTGCTACTCTGTCCACTCCCCGCCAATAAAGACTTCTCTCATGTCAGGAGGTCTAGTCTGGTTCTGTGTGGGTCTTGGTTCTGTCAAACCCTATTTGGATACATGCTGAGCACCTGGGCGAACCATGAGTAATCTAAGCCAACTTTGGCGGTTCAACTGTGCTCTGTTGGTGAGTGATCTAGGGATGGGTACATAATACTGTGCTGATGGAGGAGGAGGGAACTCTTCCCCCTCACAGGATTCAAGTGAGGAAAGAGACTTTCTGTTGCTGCCCTCCTTTTCTTCTTAGGTAAATTCTTTTTTATTTTTCAGTACCAGGAATCGAACTCAGGACCTTGCACTTGTCAGGCAGGCACTTATGCCACTGAGCTATATCCAAAGGAGCCATGCTCCTTTTCTTCTTGCTTCAGATGCTCTCAGTTAAAGACATGTAACACAGTGCTACAGCAGCCATCTTATGACCATGAGGCTGGAAATGATGAAGGCCAGCATGCTGAGGAAGATTGTAGGCTACTAAGTCCTCATAACATTGATGACCCACACTGAACCAATGTTGTTAAGAAAACAATAGCTGTCCTTGCAGTTCATACTAGTGTTGAAGCACTGAAGACATGACCCATTTGTGATGCCTCTCATCCCATCGCCATTTTCACATTGGAAGTGGACTGGCCTCAGTCAGCCAAACCCAGTGCCAGTGAGCCTGGGAATTTACACCTTGTATCCCACCCTTGGTGGCCCGTAATCAGTGACTGATAGTGTGGAGGTGTCAATCTCCAGTTCCCTCGGGCTGATGCGGATGACCAAGCAGCAACATGCACCATCCCCAGAGCTTCTCTGCAAGACTGAGCTAAGCTCCTTTTGTGGGACTTGGCCTAACTCCCACCTGGCTTTGCCTTCTTCTCTCCCCACCACTCCACCCCCCACCACATGTATCTTGGAAACACTTCCTAACCCGTCATTTTCACATGTCTCTTCATCTCAACTTCTGCCTCTAGGAATCCCATTCTAAGACAGCAACCATTAGTCAGATTTTCTTTGCTTAAAGCCTAAAGCACCCAAACAGACAAGAAGGTCTCATGGCAAGTTTGTTCACGTGTAGGTTTTTGCTGGCAGATCGCATGGTCCGGTTAGACATGCTAATGAATAATCTGGTGATTGAAAACGTGTTAATCTTCACTAGGACGCTAAACGTAGATACTATCTATATTTGCTTGTCTATGTTGAGTAACAAATCACCATGAAGCTGGCATCTTAAAACACATTTAGTTTCATATATTCCATAGGTCGGAAGTTTGGGCATAGTTCTCCGCTTTGGAGTCTCACCACCCTTAAATCCAGTTTTACTTAGGGCTGTGATCTCATCTGAGGCTCAAGCAGAAAAGATTCACTCCCAAGCTCCCTCAGGTGGCTGGGAGACTTCCTCTCCATAGAGCTGCAAACAAAGTTCCCTGTTCCCATGCTGCCTGTCAGCCCCGGGGTCACTCTCAGCTCCTAGAAGCCTCCCAAAGTTCCTTGCCCTATGCCTCTTTCTTCTAACACCTCTTACAATGGAACAGCTTACTTTAAAGTCAGAATCAGAGAATAGGGCTCTGGGACTTTCACCTGATTAAATCAGGCCCACCCATGATATCAATTACCCTTTTGTGTAACTCAGATCAACTAATTTGGGGCCTTAATTACATTTGCCAAATGTGTTTAACTTTGCTGTGTCCCATCAGCCAAAAGCAAATCACAGGTCCTGCCCATACTCAAAGTAGGGGGCTGTGACAGGGTGTAAGCATCATAAGGCCACCCTGCAGTGCAGTCTGTTATTAAATGGTACACTTGGGGAAACTGAGGCAAAAACATGTTTAGTAATCCTACCTGAAGTCATACTGCCAATGAGTAGGGGCAGTGCATGATTCTAACTTACACAGCTTAGTTCAAGGCCTATACTCTTAACTGTGAGCCTGTGCTGTCCGGACATTGTCCCGAGAACTTTCCCTTTTTGTGTCTCTGAATTCCCTCAATAATCACAAGGAGGAAATGAGCCTTAACAAAGTTAGAAGACTTGTCCAAGGTTGTGTGGTGGTGAAATCAGGACAACAAATGAGTCTTATCACACTCTGAAATCCAAAGCCAGGGTAGAGGGTAGCCAGTTCTTTGACAGAGGAATTCACGGCAGAAACAGAGCATCGCTGCTAGGCTGGCAGGGGCAGGATGGGAGAGGTAGCCTTTCAGAGAGGTCAAGAAGAAATAAGACTTGGCTATTTGAAAGTGGAGGAGGAAGGAGAGGAGAAAACGTATTTCCAAGAGAGGGACAATTTGGACAAAGCCGAGGAAGCAGACAAGCACAGGTGTTTGGGATTGAGACCGGTGAAGGGTTATTTTGGCCCAAGATGAGGGATTAGAGGCAGCCGGGCCCCATTCAGAAGAGCAAGCTGAGGAGTCAGCTTCCCTTTACAGACACTGGGGAACCACAGAAGGGTGCTGAACAGCAGCTGCGCACAAAAATGCCTTTAAAGAAGGGGCGTGTGTGGAAGAGGAGACTTCTGGTTTTCTTCCTCTGATGGCCTTTCCAGCTCACAGTACCCTTGATGCCCCGCTAGCCTTAGGAAGGAGACGGGGATGAGGGAGGCCATGACTGTTTCATGAGGGCGGAAACAGACTCACTGAAAGATGTGGGTCCCCATCTGGGTAAGGTACTCAGTGCTGGGAACAAAAGCCCTGCTTCAGTCATGGTGCTGGAGGGATGGAGACCAGGAATTGTTTTTTTTTTTTCTTACAGGCTGTAGCTTATCTGCTCTTTATACACCCCACATTCACGCAACAGAATCAACATGGGGATTGGTCAAAATGTGGATCTGGGGGCCAAGGGTTCTGATTTAGCAGGTGTGGGATGGAGCTAGCATATATATTTATTTACGTATTTTTTTTTTGCCACAGGGTCTCACAGTGCAGCTCAAGCCGGTCTTGAACTCCCCACGTAGCCCAGGCCAGTCTCAAATCAGTATCCTCCCACCTTAGCTCCCCAGTGCCGAGGTTACAGGCATGTGCTACCGCCCTGTACCTGAACTGGCATTTTACACAAGCACTCGAGGTGGACCCAAAAGTCCTGGCTATTCTTCAGAAAACCCTCCAGAGCTTCAGGACCCGCCCGTGGGTGGAGGACGCCACCCAGGAACCAGCGTGGCCCTGCAAGTCCTTTTCTTGCGCCCTTTCTTCCCTCCATGGGCTGCCACGGCCAACTCAGACCTCGCTGCTCTGGTCTCGACCTTGAAGCTCTGCTCCGTGCAGCAGCCCAGGTGAACTCTGCGAAGCCGCACCTGGCCGTCTGGTCCTGCGGATCAAAGGGCTTGCAAGGCTCCCATGGCCCGCATGTGAGCGCCTCCACCTCGCCTGACCCGGCCCAGCCCCGGCCAATGCGAGCCCTCCTGCTGTTCTGCGCCCTCCGCCTGGGCTGCCTTTGCCTGAGCACCTCCACAGCTTCCCCCCCGCCCCGCGGCATGAGCACATCCATGAGCCTTTCGTTTTCTTCTGTAAACCTCCAGCAACGCTTTGGGGATGGCTGACCTGAGTGCTATTAGTAACGGGGAAACTGAGGCTCCGAGGGCTGGTAACTTGCCCCTGGAGACTCCACTTCCCGCAGCTGCCAGCAGGGGTACGCGGGGCTCCGGGGACCCGGCAGGCAGGGGTCGGGGCGGGGGCGCTAGAAGAACGGGGGCTTTGATTCCCGTCTCCGGCGCAGACCCAGACGCTAATTAAAATCGCCTGGGCCGCGGGGGCGGCGGGGCGGGCACAAAGCCGGCTTTGACCCGGCGGCCGAGGCGCTGGCGGGCGTGGGGCCCCGCCGCACAGGGGCCGCTTGTGGGACGTGTTTGTTTTTGCTCGTAAAGCTCGGCCGCTGAGCAGTGCCCGGCCGAGAGGGGGGCCGGGGCCTGGCGAGGGCCCCTGAGGCCACAGCCGCCCGTCCGCAAGCACCAGCGACCTCGGGCGAGTCCCTCCCTGCTCGCAGCCTCAGTTTCTCCTTCTATGACAGGGAAACAATGAAAACAGTGGTATTCACTTTGAGCGCTCACTGAATCCCAGGCTCTGGGCTAAGGTGTTTTGTGCATCTTTTCTTTAATCCTCCCAACTCTAATATCCCCATTTTACAGATGAAGCCAGGGAAGGCTGAGCACCTTGTCCAGCTCCATTCAGTTTTAAATGAAAGAGCTAAACTCGGTGTGGTAGTGCAGGGCTATAATCCCAGCATTTTGGGAGGCTGAGGCAGGAGGATGGAAAGCTCAAGATCAACCTGAGCAATTTGGTGACTTAGTGAGACCCTGTCTCAAAAATAAAGAGGAAAAAAAAAGAAAGAAAGGGGATGCAGCTCAATGTAAAAGACCTGGGATTTAATCTCCAGCACCACAAACAAAACAACACAACAATAACAAAAAAAGCTAGTCTGGAGCCCAGTACTGTGTCTTCAAGAGCTACAGGAGGCTGCCTCTGAGCGGAGGGAGAGCTGCCGGGAAGGGCCAGTCTTCTGCAGGAAGTGGGGTTTCAGCAGGGGGGGTTCCTGCTGGGCACCTGTCAGCTGTCCATGAGTGAGGGCAGAATCCCCCAGGACCGTAGACAGAAGTGCTGCTGGCTTGCTCGGATTCTGTCCAGCCCAGCTGGTCAGGACCCTGGCTGTGTGCACCTGTGTCAGGGCCTGCAGTGAGGCCCCTTCCATCTCTGCTGAGTCAGAGGTGAGGTTTGTGTGAGTGGGTGGGGCCAGGAAAGTATGGTGTCTCCTCTTTGGGAACCCCCATGACCAGAGGGATCCCCTGGCCTCCAGGTAACTGAATCATCGATCTTGGGTTTTGCCCTTGCACTAGGCACTTGGCTCTTTCATTCAACCAGCGCCTACTTACCCTTCAGTTCTCAGCTCGGAGCAGGTTATACCCTCCCACACCACTACCTCTCTTCAGAATGCCCATCCCAGGCAAGGATGGGCTCAGGGCCTTTGCCCCTCCTGCCAGAGCAGGAGCCCCTGAGGGTGAGACTGCAAGGACTTGTGCCCCTCCCTGCCATCCGTGCTCTCCTTTCACGGCCTGGCCCAGGAAGATGCTCTAGAGGACGTTTCCTCTGATGCCTCAGGATCAGGGCTGGTCAAGGCGACTTCCTGTGAGGCTGGGAATCATTGGAGGAATACAGACATCTGAGGGGGGCCCGGGTTCACTGCAGAAGGACAGAACAAAGAAACCAAAAGTTCCTGTCCAGTGACTAAGCACCAGTGAGGGTATCTCCAGAGCATCTCAGGCCTGGGGTTCTGCCTCCCCTGCAGACGGTCATCCAGCAACCTCAGCTCTACGCCTCTGCACCTCCCCACTGCCTACTGTCCTTGTGTCTGCAGATGGCTGGCTGGGGAGGCCAGATGAGAGCCCCCGCTGATCCCAGCCACCTGTGAGGACTACACAGACCAGGAGGAGGACAAGCAGGGAGGGAGGGTTTCTCAAAGGTTCTTTCCCTCCCTAATCCCTGGGAGCCAGAGGTTGGACAGAGACACTATTAACACAAAATTTGCAAACATGGTTTCTAAAAATAGCTCTGGCTGGCAAGGCCCACCTGGCACAGACTGCACCTTCGCGGCTGCTGGCCTCCTCCCGCTGGAGCGCTGGCCATCAGTCTGTCAGCAAATATGTCACTCTGCCCTCCCCAACCCATGGTAGGGGGTGGACGGGGGGGGGACCCGAGTGAAGATGAGACTTGTCTCCAGCTGACGAGGACAGGGAGGATGTCACGGATGGAGCAAGAAGATGGTCCTATCTCTAGGGCTGGCAGAGGAAACAGCGCTCTGCCCTGGGAGCTCCCCCAGTGGGGTAGGAGCGGGAAGAAGGATGTGTGTATGGAAAGGACTAAAGTAGCATTTACATTTTTCAAGCAAAAATAGCCCAACCTGAGTTGAGAACACCCAGAAGGTGAGGGAAAACATGACAAGGAGAGCAGGGCCAGGAAAGTGACCCCTGATTGTGATGTACCCAGAAGAGGGTGGCCACAGGGTCACCCACAGCAAACCCTCCCGACCTCAACGCCAAGGGAATCTGAAAGTTCATCTTAACCAACTCTTTCACTGAGCAAGTGAGAAAAGTGAGGCCCAGACCAGGAGCACCGGTGACTCGACAGATCCCTCAGCAAGCCAGTGGCGGGGGCTGGGCTAGAACTCAGGTTTGCTGGCCTGCGCCATTCCCAGCAGGCCCTTTGACCTCTCTTTCTGCTGCCGATTAATGGCCATCATTAATAATGAGTCTCAGAATGCTTCTTCTCCATTGTCAGTTTACTGAGGAAGGATTTACTGAGCACCTGTTATGTGCCAGCCACTGGTCTCATGAAGGTAAACTGAACAGGAAGCCCCTGCTTTCCAGTAAGCTACACCCAGTTTAGCAGTAAGAGTGGCTCGGCTGTGCTTGGCACTCTGCTGGGCTCAGCCACTTTCCTATAAACTCACAGAACAGCTATGTGGTGCTTGTTATCATGTAGCTGCTTCCCAGTTATACTTGAGGAAATCCAGGCTCAGGCAATTAATAACTTGTCCCAGGTCACCCAGCAGTGTTGGGACTGAGGCTGCCTTGGGCTCCCCCTGAGGCAATAGGGACAGGCCTACAGGCAGGAGGCTAGTCACTCACTTCTGGAAGCTTCCTGTTCTGGATGTCTCCTTGGAGGACAGCTATGAGCACACTGGAGTCAAATCCCATAACCGGAAGTGTTTCCCTGCAGGGCCTTGCTTTGAGTGGGCTCGCTGGCATCCCGCTGACACATCACACAGGTAGATCCCCACGCTGAGCTCATGGGGAAGCCTGTGACTCTCTCCCTGTCAGGTGTCATCTACCTGGCCCTCAGGAATTGATCAAAGCCGAGCCAAATGCCCACTCTGGAATGGAGAGTAGAGCAAGGCCTGCAGTGTTCTTCCTAGTTCTCACACGAGCCCCACTCCAGGCCACAGAGGGGAGGATGGTAGGTCATAGACTTAAAGACGCGTGATCTCCTTACGGGTGCGTGGCTGTGCTAAGTCCCAGCAGCAGTCCCTGGGCACTGCCCGCTGGTGGTCGACAGAAGCCCTAGCTCAGCCTGAGTGACATCTTCTTTCACTTCAGGTCATGTTGAATTCTCTGCACCGAGCTCATTCAAGGTGGCCTTATCTGTACACCCACTCTAAACATTTCCCCACGCCCCAGAGGCCGTCACCACAACTGCATCTCCCTGCTTGCTTTGCAGGATTTCCCAGAACTCCACGATATAACCCTTGCCTCATGTCTACCCATCGATCACACACTTTGTGGGCTGATAGGCCTCTCACCAGCGTTCCTGGGAGGAACCACCGTCCCACTCTGCTCACAATCTGCATCAGAGCTGTCCCCTGCCTGGGAAAGCACAGCACCTTCTGATGCCAATGACCACCGTGGACACACAGAGTCAGTTTGAGATTTATGCTCCTGCCAACTGCATCCACACTTAAGGCAAAGGCTCCCATCTCTAGGCTGGACCTAATAGACACAAGTGCTCTGTGAGGTGGCCTGGCTGGGGGAGACTGAGGGTAGGCAGAGGCCAAACTGAAGGTCCTATGGGTATTAGTGGCTGTGCTTTCTCTAATATTTGTTCTTGTGAAACCAGCTCCCTACTTCAAGGAAGCGGGGCTAGGCAGAACTTTGCTCAGGACGGGCAGCTGTTTGGACCGAGGTGGGGGGAACACCAGCTTCACAGGCTCGCTGAGGGAGGGGAGAGGGAGGCAGGTGATAGGCTCAGCCTGTCTGATGCCCCCTTCGGGGCTCTAGACTGAGGCTGGCTTAGGGCAGAGAAGACAGGTAAGAATGAAGAAGGGTGGAACATGCAGAAAGTAACCTTGCTGTTTGTTCCTTTCCAAGTTCCAAGCTGCCCTTCCCCAGAGCAGTATTCCTAAGGGGGCCTGACGGCCCCTGCTCCTTCCAACCAAAATGCCTGCCTAGCTAATACCTTCTGTCCCTTCAGAAGTTAAAATGGGAGCCCCGGAGAGTGGACAGGAGGAGAGGCAGGGACTGTGGGAGGCCAGGAGCCAGGACTCGGAGAGGCTAAGCAGGGAGCTGGGGCCGCTCGTTTGGAGGGCACAGGAAGGGCCACCTGGCCATGTTCTGATGTTGCAGTTTAGACTCTCACATCAAAGAGGCCATGTTACTATGAGACTATAATGTTAAGTGAAATAAATCAGATGCACAAGCTGAAATATTTCGTGGTTTCTCTTATATGAGAAATACAAAATACAAATTAATTAAGGAGCAAGATGAAAGATACAGGAAATAGGGAGATAGGTCATTTTGCAGCAGGGAATGGTGTCAAGAGAAGAGGCAGGTGCAGACAGAAGAGGAGATGGGAAAAGGCACTAAGTCGTGTTAGGTGCCTATACCAACTCCACCATGCAAGCAAGCATCAGATAGTGCTTGATAAAAATAAAAATTGAGGCTGGGGATATAGCTCAGTGGAATAAGCGCTTGCCTAGCAAGCGCAGGGTCCTGAGTTCGATCCCCAGTACCGCAAAAAAAAAAAAAAAAAAAATTGAAAACCAAAACACCAAGAGGTCATGCTGCTCGAGGAGCCCCTCTGTACTCCCTCACCTGCCCCATGTCTGCGAGGTACCTCAGTGGCTCTGTGCTCCTGCAACCTGAGTGACCCTAACCACTGGACTCCTACAAAATCCCATGGGTCAGGAGGGACAAGCCCCAGCCGTGACATTAACTTTCGGGTGACCTAGATAAGTCACTCATCTTCTCCCAAGCTCACTTTTCCTATCTGGAAATTGGGGAGACCAATCACAGTTTCACCGTGTCCTCCCACAGACGTGGTGTTGGAGGGGGGTTGTTGTGAGAATAAAATGAGATCACAGTCTGGAAAGCAGACAGAGACTAAGCATCCAATTACAAGTGATTCATCACTTATGACCTCATCCACATGAAAACAGCAAATGGCAAATCCTTGCCTCCCTCAGGTTGTTCAGTCAATGAAGACAGAAAAGTCCTACTTGGGTATTCAGCAACATTTGGGGACCTTGGCTCAGGGGCAAGGATACAAATCTCCTCAGGCATCCTCTGTCCTGGGAAGAGGGAATTCACAGACACAATCAACCACCACTCTTTGGGACCTCTATAATAATGCCAACCCTGTGCAATGTTTGAGATACATAATGATTTCATTCAAAGTCAGGCCATGAGGTGGGGGCTACTGTCCTGAGTCCTCAGAGTACAAATGAAGAGATTGGGGTTGCCGAGAAGGTTTGTCCAATGTCGCAGGTTTGTGGGGAAGCCTGGATGAGCTGAGTTCCGGGCTTTTGGTCTTTGCAGCGGGGAAACAGGGGCGGGGGGGCTGCCCCATGTCATTCCCCAAAGTCTACACTGGCTGGCCCCGTCCTGGGCACTGACATCGGGTGAAAAACACTGAGCTTTAGCCCCAAAAGAACACATGGTACTGCCAGAGCCACCGCAGCTCCCGGCTTCGGCGTCCATGCTAGGACTCCCTCCCTCTTCCAGTCAGAGCTGTAGTCCATTGTGTACTTGTGGCCATCTCCCAAAGACTGTGGAGTCTACATCTGACCTGCCAGAGAGATGCTGCCCCTCCCCCTAGCCCTCACGGAGTTAAGCCCTAGTGCGAGGCTCTTGGAGGTCTCAGGTATCAGATGCTGCCCAGGATCTCAGGAACAGGGTCCAGGGCCAGCCCAGGGTGTCTGCAGCAGCCACGCAGTTGTTATTTGGCACGGACAGCTATGTGTGCCACTCCCCTACATGGTTTTATCTGTACATGTACTCCCAGTAAGTACCCCGGGAGGCAGGGGGATTGCAAGATCGAGCCCAGCCTACGTGACTGAGGAGACCCGTTCTCAAAATCAAAATCAAAATATCTCGGGGTGTAACTCAGGATGAAGGCTGTAGGTACAATTCCTATTATTATGGGGCAAAAAGTTATTCTTCTCCAATTTTATAGATGAAGGTATGGAGGCTCAGAGACTGGATTTGGTGACTTATCCAGGGTCACACAACTACTGAATGAAGGATCTCAGCCTCCAACCTCATCCTTTTGGGTAAAGATCAAATTCTTCATCTGCTATTGAAGACTTTTTGCAAGATGACCTCGAAGCCATCAGGCAGACTGGTTTCCCGCCTTGAAAACCTAGGCAGACCCGCCTTCCCAGCTGCGCCCCTCCTTCCTGCCTGTCCTCACCCTATAGAACGGCAGCGCAGAAAGAATGCAGGATGAGGGAGCCAGGCGGGAGCAGAGCTGGAGAGAGAGGAGAGAACGCAGTACTTAGAAACCAAGAGAAAGGGAGCACAGGCCAGCGCCTCCTCCGGGGCTGGGTGGGTTTCTCTCCCCTGCTCACCCTGGTGCGGACACTCTGTCACTTGACCGAAACCCTCTCTGGGCTTCAGTTTCCTCTAGTCTGAAAAAAGCGGGCTTCAGGTGATCTCAAGGACTTTGCCAGCACCCACACTTTCCCTAAATGAGGCAGCCGCGAGCCTCCTCCCACGCCAGGGTGCACCGCAACTGCGGGCGCTCCGCGCTCCAGGTGAGACGGCAACAGTGCCGCCCCCACCCCAGCACACACACAGGCTGCACAGCAGGCTTCGGAGAGCAGGCTTCAGGGAGCGGCCCAGGCCTGGGGGGTGCGCCGCTGGGTGGGAGGGGTCTCAAGAGCCCTGGAATGAGAGGTTGAAACCTAGGTTCTGGATGTGCTCTGCGGTCTACCTTGCTGGAAATGTCGGGGGGAGGGTGAACTATTCTCTGAGTATGCGTCCGGCCCTGAGAACCAATGCGCATGAAAAAAGCAGAAGCAGAAGAGTTCCAGGTACTGGAAGATGGGAAGATGTGGGAGTTTTATAGCCTCAGGGAAGCAAAGCCGCTCTCTCCCTCTGGACAACTTCTTGACCTGGCTGAGCAATAGGGAGAGGAGGAGCGGGGCAGAGACAGGAGAGGCGCCAGGGAAAGAGGACAGGACTTAGAGGACAGGAGGAGGCAGTGAGGCTGGGAGGGTGGAAAGGGAGAGGCCAAGAAAGGTGGAGGGCTGAGAGCACAGACATCATGTAGGGAAGGTCCAGGGCGGGGCCGTGCCATGCCAGGTCCACAGAGGCTCACTGCAGGAGGAACTGCCAGGGGTACAGTGACATCGCCATGCCACCGAAGGCCAGATCTGCGAAGGAGGAACCAGGCCGAAGCTGCTTTTTTTTTAGAAAATGTTTTAGAACTGTGGGAGTGTTGAGGAGCGCCAAGGACCCCCTCATGTCTCCTAAACTCTTCTGATACAAAATTATAAAATCACAGTGATATCAACTAAGCACAAACAATAAGCACAGAGGAAAGCCTGGGAAGAACTCTCTGCAGGGCAGGAGGGAGGGGATACGCTGGCTAACAGTTCTAACCACGCTCTAATCACCGGTGCTCCTTGGCTTACAGTGGGATGGCTTCTCTGAGGACTCCATCCTAAACTGAAATATCAGAAGCTGAACATATATTTACGGCATAGCTTAGCCTCACCTACCTTGGATGTGCTCGTTAGCTTACGGTTGGGCAGAATCACCTCGTACGAAGGGTATTTCATAGCACAGTGTTGACTCTCTGTACAAATACAGATGGGCATTTTGTATGCATGCTGGGATGGAAAAACACAAAACCCAATATGCTAAAATTGCTGACAACACTGCACTGTAGTGGATGGGCTGTTTCCCCTCACTATGGCATGGCCAACAGGGCTGTGGCTTCTGCTGCTGCCCAGCACCAAGAGTATATTCCATGGTGCGGCACCAGCCTGGGAAGACATCAACACTACTAATTCAAAGCGCATTTTCTCCTGAACTTATGTTCCTTTCCCACCGTCATCATAAAGCTGAAAACTTGTGACCACTGCAAAGGGGACAGCCTGTGTATGCTGTATACGCTGGCGGGAGGTACTGGGTGTTCATCATATTATTCTTACACTTTTTCATATGTTGAAATATTTTACTTTTCAAAATCCATGTAAGGAAATCTGCCAAAATGTTAATGGTGGTTTTATGAGAGTGTGGAATTATTGTGATTATTATCTGCGCTTTACTTGTAGTATTTTCCAAGTGTTCTACGTTGAACAGATATGGAAAAAATAAACGTTTCAAAATACATAAATGCCTCCTCTATGGCCGTAATTTTAGTCTTAAGTAGAAATTAAACACAACTGGCTGAGCCACTGTGTTCTCTCTCTCTCTCCCTCTCTCTCTCTCTCTGATTCAGGCTCAATGAACCCTGAACCTTTCATCATTCTCCATCTCTCTCCTAGAGCCACTCACTTCTCCAAAGCGAAGCTCTGATCCTTTTAGCTCCCCAGCCAACTGATGCTCTAAATTCAGAGGGAAGACAGTAGCTTTATAATGGGAAAGCTCTGTGTTTGCAACTTAGCTTCAAAACCTTCTAGTGGGTTGCTTTTCCACCATAAATCTGGTTTCCTATTTGTAAAATGAACCAAAGTTTGTGCGAGGACCAAATGAAATAATACATACAGGGTCTCACTATGTAGCTCAGGCTAGCTTTAAGTTCATGATCCTCCTGCCTCAGCCTCCTGGGTGCTGGTATTACACATTGCCCCACCATGCGCAGTTAATACTCAGCATTAATGAGCAGCGCTGTGCACATAATAAACAAATAATAAAGTGTCATTATTATTACCTTCTTCGTTATCATCATCGCTGATGACGCACTTACCACTTCCTTTAGAGACCCTTCTTGACTTGATGAAAGAAATATTTCAGTTTGAACAGGGCACCAGCCTGGCATACTCACCTTCCTCAATGGCAAAATGAAGGCCTATTCTAGCAGTCTGGGACTTGGGGAATCATATAATTTTTCCTTCAAGCCAGAGTGCTTTTGAGAGTGAAAGGGCAATGCTTTCATTCTCAGGATGACAGGTTTAAGCCAGGACACTTCTGGGCACGCTGGAAATCCAGTCATTCCATGCTCAACAGATGGAATCCATTGGCTCTTTGTCCACCAATTGGTAACCAGCATGATGCCCATCTCTCCACCTCCCCCCTTTAATCCTTGCACCCTGAGAGGATCAACCAGCAATGGGAATTAAGGTTGCAGATCAGCTGGCCTTGAGATGAAGCGATTATCCTGGGTTATATGGGTGAGTCCAGTGGAATCCCAAAGCTTTTCATCAATTGAAGAGCACAGCAGAAGTGTTCAGAGTGATTCCATGTGTGAAAGACCCAGCCAGCTTTAGAAGGAGACCATGAGCAAAGGAATGCAGGCAGATCACTGAAGCTAGGAGGGGGAACTCTGTAGTCACACTTAGAGCTTCCAGAAAAAAATGGAAACCTGTTCATGCCTTCATTCTGGCCCAGTGAGACCCATTTTGAGCTTCTAATCTTCAGAATGTGAGATGATAAAATGCATTGTTTTAAGCCACTACATTTGTGGTGATTTGTAATAGCAGTAATTAGAATCTAAGACACCCAATATGGCTCAGTTTTATTGGGTGCTTTTGGATGTCTGCTTTAGGAATACTGTCCTTGGTATGTAAGAAAACTAGTCCAAATTCCAGAAGAGCAGATTTTGGTGTCTTCCCTGATACCAGTTCACTGTGGGACCTTGAGCCTGTCAGGAAACTCTTCTTGGGCCTCAGTTTTCTCTCTCAAAAGAAAGCTAATGCTCTCTGCCCTACCTATCTTTGCATGAGAGAGAGAGAGAGAGAGAGAGTGTGTGTGTGTGTGTGTGTCTCCAACACTCAGTGAACACTGAGTGACTTGTTCTGTGTTCAACTCTATACCAGGGGCTGGGACACAAGACAAACCAGACCTACCTCATCCCAACCCTGTTCTTGCTCTTGAGAAGCTTCCATTCTGGATAGGGAAACAGACATGTAAGCAGGCAGTTCACATACAATGGGATGAACATAAAAATAGATTATTATGTGTGTGCAAAGAAGAATGTACAGGCCTGTTGGAAATATGGCTAAGGAAGGCTTCCTTGGCAAGGGGACACCAAATCTGGGATTTAAAGGATGAGTGGGAGTTAAGCAAAAACAGACAAGGCAGGGGGGAAAGAACAACCCAAGCAGAGGAAACATGACTCAAGCCTTGGAGATGGGAATCAGTGCTACAGGAGACAAGGTACCAGCTCTGGATGGCACTGACTTGCAAAGCAAGGCTGTAAAGAGGCTGAGGTGGGAAGCTGGGCAAAGGCGTGATGGGAGCATCAGGTTTCATCATCAGTCTATGTCTCCCCGGGTGCCAGGTCAGGAGATGATCTGTAACATAAAATTCCTCTTGACCTGGTTTGAGATGATCCCTTCTGGTATCTCACCCTCACATTCCCCTCGGCGTGTGCCAAAGGCCTGGCAGTTTGCCCCAGCCTACTGAGGGGGATGGGGCTGTGCAAAATTACAGCTACTGAGAAGAGGCCAGAGTGACCTCAGGAGCTGAGTTTCATCATTCTGAAATCATGCTCCTGGCCTTAGTCAGAGCCAGAGAGGAGCGGAGCAGAGGGTGGGAAAGCGGAGTGGGTGGCGGTAGGTTTGGGCGAGGTGCCGGGGCCGGAGAAGGAAGCAGCTGGGACCAGCGGGGAGTTGCAGCTTGGGAGGCATCTGTCGTGCTGTGTGACCTCAGGCCAAGTCCTTGCCCATTCTGAGTCTCTCTGGGCAGCATAGGTCCATGGTGCTATTCCCAAGGTCTTTTCCCACTGGACTTTTCTTGTGAAGGACAAGGACCCTGAGGCTTTCTGGTCACTGTTGTGGATGTGGATCAAAGGGGTGAGGAGGAACTCCTGCCAGGCCTCCCATGCTTTGGGGCAGGGCTGCAGCAGCAGCTTTTTCTGATGCCTCCACATTTCCAGGATAACCATGCCTCCATGAAACCACACAAAACTAACCAGCTTCTGCCATGGACAAATCTATAGCTGTCTGTAAGCCTTGGGTTTCCAGTCTAGATATGCTCTCTTTGCATTCTGCATGCTCAGCCAGTGCTTTCAAGCCCTTGTTCCTGGGTAAGGCCAATGCATTAGTTTGCTAAACTTCCACAACAGGGCACCACAGACTGGACACTTAAACAACAGAAATGCATTTCCTCACGCTTCTGGAGACCAGACAACTGAAATCACGGTCTCGGCAGGGTTCATTGCTTCTGCGGTCTTGTTGACTTGCAGATGGTCATTTTCACCTGTGTCTTCACATGGTCCTCCCTGTATGGCTTAATCGCCTCTTCTTGTAAGGATACCAGATACATTGGACTAGGGCTCACCCTAATGGCCTCATTTTAACTTAATTACTCTTTAAAGACTCTTTGTCTAAATATGGTCACACTCTGAGATACCAGAGGTTAGGGCTTCAATGCATACATTTTGGATGGCTACAATCCAGCCCATGACACTGGGCTTCAGAATCACTGAGGGAACTCTTCTAAGTCCAGATGTCCAGGTCTCTCCTCAGAGATTCTGAGTGTAAGCTCCATGAAAGGAGGGGCTTTGCCCATTGCGATAGCCTTACTACCTGGAATGGATTCTGGCATGTGTTTTAATAAGTATTCGTGGAATGAGCAAGTAGTTTCGTAAGCTTGGGATGGTGCCCAAGAACTTATTTAGAAAGTTCCATGGCTGATTTTACCTTTTCCTTGGTGAATCTCTCCAGAAATATGACTGGGCCTCATCATCCCTGCTGGGGATGGTCCCCCTTGGGCCTAGGTAGGAGAAGGCATCCTCACCTTGGCACTCCACAAAGAACATGAGCACAGTGGACCTGCCCTGGCACCTCTCTGGGAGGCCTAAGACATGAAGGAAAGTGAAGACTGGACTTGATATCTCCAGATACCTCAGCTCCTGCTCTCTGTCCTCTGTGAGAAGGGCGTCTCTAGGGTGTTCATTTCACCGTGTCTTCCCTACTTAAAACGCTTCAATGCCTTCACCAGCTCTAAAGGGCCAACTCCTACCATCGGCCTGTTTCTAGCACACTTCCCAGGTGGGTTCCACTCGGCCCTGCCCGTATCTGCTTCTCAGCCCCACACATCTGTGGTTTAAACCGCACCCAACCTAGCACTGTTCCCTCGACCCGTGATCGCTAACTTTTACCTCAGCATGAGATTTGGGGGCTGCAGTCCCTCACTTGTCCGTTCAGGAAATATCTACTCATCTTTTAAATCAGCCATTTGAAGTGAGCAGGGTGCGTGCTGATCAGCTGAGGCGGGGAGCGAAGGGGTGTCCTCTGGTCCCCGGAGTCTCCTGTACTAGAGCCAATCGCATTAGTGACAAATACCCATTCCGATGTTTCCTCCAGACTTGGAGTACCCAAGGGGCAAGCTGATCTGGTATTTTCAGTGCCCCTGGGGCCCTAACAAGGCGTGGCATGGAATCTAGTCCTCAGTAAGGTTGTACTGAATAAATTCACTTTGGAGGAAGGAAGGAGTGTCCCTTGTTTCTGGAAGGGAGTCAAATAAGGAGAGAGGAGAAGCTCTAATATGGGGTCATTTTTCAAGAAGCAATCTGTGCCTTCTCCTACTTGTTCATGGAGAGCTGGGGCTGGAGGTGCAGCTGCCCGCCTCGCCTGCAGCTCCCGCCTCCCAAGCCCTGTCCCAGTGAGCTCCTGAAGTAGCCGGTATGGAGCAAACATTCAGGAAATAGGATCTTTGCTTCAGGCAGGGACCGTGGACCTGCCAGGACCAAGCACCAGAAGCTCTGGGAGAGGTACGAGGGCAGCAGCCCCAATGGGAAGAGGCTGGAAAATGCCAGCGAGGAGGAGAGAGGGCAGACGTGGAGATCTGGGAGCCACAGGCACAACTCCTGCTCCCAGATCCACGGTGCTGCCTCAGGGAAGCTCCCTGGCACTGGCCTCTCATAACCTGCTGCTCTCTCTGGGGCTGAGGTTCTCCAAGTGAAAAGGAAGTGCTGGACTGATGGTCCCTGAAGTCCTTCCGCTCCCTGGCCAGGAAGATTTGAGAAGAGGACTGTGTCTGGGCTGCACACAGATCTCAGGGGCTCCTGTTCAGCCAGGCATTCGGGGGCACATGTCTGTGGGCCTGGAAAGAATTGGAGACAGCTCGCCTAAGCTTCCTGCACTGGGCCTCGCCCCACCGTTCTGCAAGGCCCAGTGTGGTCCTCAGCACTAACGAGGCTGGCCACCTGCAGAGCCATAGAAACCAGCCTGGGCTAGTTTGTGGAAGGCTGGGTTACTTCTCTGCCTAACACTGAGACGATGTTCCCGAACATGGCCTGGGGCTGGGCAGCACCCTTCATGGGTCACTTGGGAATCTAGAAGCTCATCTGGCAGGGCAGCACCTAGTGGCAGTTCCAAGCCACAGGGGCCCAGGGAGCAGGTCTCTGGCCACGTGGACAACTTCTGTTGGCCTTATACTCCCTGGATCCCACCCCGCCAGGACAGGGCCTGCTGTCCTGAGCCTGTGTCTGCAGCCAATCCCTGGCCCATGATTTCAGATTCAGTTGGTGAAGACAGGCCTCCTGGGATGAGCCAGTTGGCCCCTCTATGTTATTTGCTTCTCAAAGTTGGAAAAACTACACCGTGCACCTGGCAGTACTTGCTGCTGCTGGTTTCTTTCTTTCTCTCTCTCTCTCTCTTTCTTTCTTTCTTTCTTTCTTTCTTTCTTTCTTTCTTTCTTTCTTTTCCTTTCTTTCTCTCTCTGTCTCTCCCTCTTTCTTCCTTTATCTCTTTTTTTAAGAAACAGAAAATAGACCCTGTGCTTGCTGCAACCAAATCCATCTTGTTGGCCTCCTGCATCTCCCACTGCAATAATAATAATCCCTTACATTTGATGAGTCTTTTACTGTTTATAAAGCACTTTCTTCTGCACTCTCCTTTTTGGTTCCACAACAATTTTGGAAGGGAGGGAAGGTTGATATTACTGTCCTGGATTATAGAAGAAATTGAGCCACAGACAGTAAATTCAGCTGCCCGGGGCCACAGGCAAGATGGAGCTAAAGCAGAGAATGTAGGTGCTCTGGCTTCAGTCTCTCCCCTGCACTACACACCCCTCTTGTCACTTGAAGGCTCAGGGTCTTAGACTCTCTCAAGAAAAGGAAAGGACAGAAGCCTCAGATACCTACCCTCCTCTCTCTGCATATCCTGTACCTTTTCCATTGGTGAACTAAACCATCACTATATCTGAAACTATCATCTCTAAGCCAGTGACTCCCAGGCCTATGCTTGCCTCCGAGGCCTGGCGTCTTCAGACACTTCCCTGCCTCTCAGACTAATGCTGGGTGTTTCCACCTCATGCCCGAAAAAGCCTAGTGAATAGGACGGAATGTCCAACATTAGTTTAAAAAACAAAGATAATCAGAAAAACTCTCTGTGCTTTTCATTTCCCCTCACAACACCTAACCCCATTTTCCCTCCTAACTGCTCAAGGCTTCTTTAGCGCCCCCGCCTGCCTCTCAGACTCCAGCTCTGAAAACCCAGCAGTGCCTTCATCTAACTTCTTCGCTTTCTAAACCCAGTTAGCATTTACTTAACAATTCCATTTATTCATCTAGCAAATACTCATTATATTCTTCATCTTTCCAGTTTACTTTGTGTCCCATTTATACATAACATGTAGTCTTGTATGTCTGATTTCTTTCACTTCCCTAAAACTTGATTCTGGAGAAGCATGCATCAATATTCCGTTCCTTTTTTGGACTGAATAATATTCCAATGTATGGATAGATCACTTTATTTAGCCACTCAACAATTGATGGCTATTTGAGTTATTTCTATTTTTAGCTAATATGAACAATGCTGCCATGAACATTTGAGTACAAGTTTTTGTGTGGATGTGTGTTTTATTTTGGGTATGTCGTTCTCAACTTGTAATTCTGTTCCACTGATCTATGTGTCCATCCTTATAGCAGCACCAGACTATTTTGATTACAGTAACTTCATAGTACACTTTGAAATCAAGAAGTATAATTTCTTTTTCAAGATTGTTTTGGTTATACTTGGTCCTTCATATTTTTATAAGGATTTTAAGATCAGCCTGTCAGTTACTGCAAAAAGTAACACCACCACCTCACTGTGATTTTGATGGAGTTTATCAAATCTGTAGCTCAGTCTAAGGAATTTGATATTATATTAGCAAGTCTGCAGTTCATAAATATGTGTCTTCCCAGATATTTAGATTTTTTTCATTGCTTTCAACACTAAATTGTGGATTTCAAAATATAAATTTTGTCTTTAACATTTATTCCTATTTCTATTCTTTTTGATGCTTATAAATGGAATTATTTTCTAATTTCCCATTTTGATTACTCCTTGCTAGTTTGTAGAAATATAATTTGTTCTCCCCTCTTCTAATTTCTGAAGAGTTTGTGAGGAATTGGCATCAAATCTTTAAGAGTTTGGTAGAATTCATTCTTTTTTATTTCATCGTATGAACATACTACTATTTATCCATTCATCTGTTGATGCATATCTTAGTTACTTTTCTCATTGCTGGGACAAAATACTGAACACCCAAAGTTAAAGGAGGAAAGGTTTTTTTTAGCTCAGTTTGTAGAGGTTTCAATCCATAGCTGGCCGGTTCCAAGGTAGGGTGGCACATGGCAGAGGGACAATAGTTCATGGCAGGGGAAGACAGCAAAAGCAACCAGAGCAAAAAGGGGGGATCAAGACCCTTTCTGCCCCTTTTATCTTATCCAGACCGCTGGGATTAGGGTGGTGCCAGTCCAATCAGTGAACTGATCCAGCAACCACCCACGCTTAATCCCAGCACCCTCAATCCCACCATTGCACTATGAATCAATCCCACACTTCGAGTCAGCTACCTCCGAAAAAGCCCTATCTAAAAGTGCATGAGGCTGTGGTGGGACATTCTAGGCACAAACCATAACAATGGCTATTTGGCATATTTTTTGTTTTGAAATAAAGTTACTATGAGCATTAGTGTATAATCTATGCAGAACATGTTTTCATTTTCTTGGGTAAATACAAATGCAATGCTGGGTCTTGTGGAAAGTGCTTGTTAGTTCAGTGAGGAAGTTCTAGATTCATTTTCAAAACAGTTGTATCACTTTCCACTGCTGGCAGCAATGTATGACAGTTTTGCTTACTTCACAGTCTCACCACTTCAGGTGTTGCCGGTCTTTTTGATTTTAGCCATTCTAGTGCTCATGTTGTGGGATCTCAACGTCATTTTCAGCTTCACTTGATGGCATCACTCGAAAGGCTGAAGCAGGAGGATTGTCGTGAGTTTGAGGCCAGCCTGGGCTAGTTCAAGGTCAGCTTGAACTACATAGCAAGATCTTATCTCAAAAAAGCAGAACAATCAATGTCATTTTCATTTTGCTGATGCATAACAATATTACACACATTTTCATATGCTTATCAGCCGTGTGTATATCTTCTTTTATGTGGTCCCTATTCATATCCATTTTTTTGTCTTAAATGTTACAGGAATTTATTAACTCACATAACATGAATGTCTAGAAATGGTAAAGCTTCAGGCACAGTGTGACCAGGTTTCCACACCATACGCCTCATTTCTTTCCATGAGGGCACAAATGTTCATCCTCTTTCTTCACTGATGTAATCTAAATACAGTGCTTTGACAGTATCTAGAACAGTAACTATTTTTGAGTGAGTAATTATTTCAACTTTGCCTTTCTCTGTAGATTGGGTTGGTCTCAATCTTGAAATATGGTAAGTTTAAAAATCAGGTAACATAAGCTCTGCCCTATTTCAAGACTGTTTTATGTTAGATCTTTTATAGTTAAATATAAATTTTAGAGCTAATTTCTCAGTTTCTACAAAAATCTTGCTGGAAATTTATTGGTATTTCTTTGAACTTCTTAATCCATTTGGGGAGAATTGACAAGTTACCGCATTCTTCCAGTCCATGAACAGGGTACCGTATACAAAACCGTTATTTAATTTCTCACATCAATATTTTGTATAAAGGTCTTATTTATTTTAACAGGATAGCCTTAAATATTTTATGTTTTTTGTTATTATAAATTTTAATTTAAAAAGAACTCCAATTGCTTATTGGTAGCATGTGGGATGAATGAATTTTATATATTAACTTTGTGTCCTGTTACTAAATACACTTATTGTCTCTACTAGATTTATCAAATTTTTCTATATATGTGATCATGATCTTTGAAAACAGACATTTTACTTCTTCCCTTTCAGTCTGTATGCTTTTTGCTTACTTTTCTTATTGAATTGGCTGCAATCTCCAGTTGATCCCAAACTTAATGGAAAGATATAATAGTTCACCATCACACACACACACACACACACACACACACATACACACACTACACAGATGATATTTAATTTTCCACAGATTCCACTTAACAAGTTAAAGATGTTTTCTTCTATTTGTAGTTTTTGGAACTTGTTTTTATACAATATAGGTATTGAGTTTTTAAAAATACACATGATCTATGTTCACTGAGCAAGTTGGCTGAATGGACAGTCTGAGAGTGTGGAGCTCTGTGAATGTCAGTCGGGTCGAGTTGGACAGTCAGGTTTAGCAAGTCTTATGTATCATTGTACTGATTTGCTTTTACTCCCAAATATGAGTCACCTTTGTGATTTCTTGGCATACCTCATAGTGTTCTGTTAAAAACTGGACATTTTAGACAATATAGTCTACCAATTATGAACCATGCAATTGCATCCCTATGAGTTGTTGTTGCTTTTGTTTGTTAGAAACTTGCCTGGACTAAAACTTGTGAAGTCCGCAGTATGGAGCCACTGATGTCTCTTTTGTGCTTTTGTTTTGTTTTGTCTTTTTTTTTTTTTTTTTGTACCAGGAATTGAACTCAGGACCTTATGATTGCCAGGCAGGTGCTTGTGCTGCTGAGTTATATCCCTGACCCTCTTGTCTGTTGTTTTTAAATTCTGGTCTTTATTTTTAAGCCTTGCCTGTAGGGGTTGTACCGATGTCAGCACTGCTTGTTAGTCAGTCAGTGCTTGCTCAGGAGCTGTATTTAAATACCCTGAGCTAGTGAGACTTCCACCTTCTGCAGGTTCTGTCATAAATACATTGGTTGGTTGGGGGAAAAACTTAAAACTCTGGCAGTTCACAAGTCCATTCTAGCTTTTACTTCCTGTGGGCACTCTCATTTGTTTCCAGTTCTACCAGGAACACGTGGACAGCTAAGTCACTCTTCTCTCCTGTGCATGTGCTTTGTCAGGAATATGTCAAAGCTCAGCAAGACCTGCTATGATTCTCTGTGCCTCCCTGGCCACTTGCTTTCTCCAGCCATGACCTCAACCCAGCTAGCCTCAACCTCAGGCCAGCTGAGTGGAGATCTTCCCGGTTTTTTGGTCACTAAGATTGCTACTGTTTCAGCCAAGTCCCTCCAGTTTTTCAAACTCTGCTCCAAATCAAGAGTCCCTCCCCACAACAAAGTTCCAGGTTTTCATAAGTTGCACCTCCCTGTAGAACAATTACTCAGGTGACTATGTGAATAGGGGCAACGGGGATGGGGAGCACCCAGGAGGTTAGGAGTAGCCTCGGCGGCAGAGTGTGGTGGCTCAGGCCTGTAATCTCAGTACTCAGGAGGCTGAGACAGGAGGATTACTGTGAGCTTGAGGCCAACCTGGGCTACAAAGTGGGTTCAAGACCACCCTGAACTATTGAAACCCTTTCTCAAAAAGACAAAAAAAAAAAAGAAAGTAGCCTCAGCTAAAATACCACAGATTTCTACTGTTCTTACTTGAGGTTCAGAATCTTTATAAATAAAGTTGCTATGAACATGTGTGTATAGGTTTTTAAGGGGATATACATTTTTAACTACTGGAGACAGGATTGCTGAATTGTACAGTAAGAGTGTGTTTAATTTTGTAAGAAATTATCAAGCTGCCCCAGCAATGAATGAGAAGTTCATATCCTTGGATCTTGGCCATTCCAATAAGTATGCAGTGGTGTCCCGTTGTGGTTTTAATTGGCAATTCTTTAATGGCAAATGATACTGAACATCTTTTCACATTTATTTTCCATCTGTATATCTCCTTTGCTGAAATGTCTGTTCAAGTCTTTTGCTCATAAAAAGTATGCTTTCTTGTTAAACTTTAATAATTTGGCCAGACATGGTAGCATGTGCCTATAATCCCAGAAGTTGGGAGTCTGAGGTAGGAGGATCATCATGAGTTCAAACCCAGTCTGTGCTACATAGTGAATTCAAGGCCAACCTGGACTACATAGTGAGACCCTGTCTCAAAATAAAAAAAAAATTTGCACATTTTTATATGTCCTTTATCACATTTTTGCAATTATTTTCTTGCAATCCGTGGTTTGTCTTCTCATTCTTTTAATACTGTCTTTCCAGAGTAGAAGTTTTTAATGTTAATGAAGTTCAGCTTATCAATTCTTTTGTTCATGGATCTCGACTTTGGTGTTGTATCACCAAAGTCATCACCAAACCAAGGTCATAGATTTTCTATGTCATCTCTTTTCTTTCAGAGATTTTCTCTTCGTTATCTCTTGGAGTTTTCTAGGTTTGTGTTTTACATCTAGGTCTATAATTGATTCTGAGTTAATTTTTGTAAAATATAGTCTGTATCTAGATTCATTTCTTTTGCACATGGATACCAAGACCATTTGTTTAAAAAATTATCTTCTCTCCATTTTATTGCCTTTGCTCCTTTGTCAATGATTATGGAAAATGCGGATCTATTTCTGTGGTCTCTATTATGTTGCATTCATCTAAATGTTTTCTTTTACTGTTATTAGTGTCTTGATTACTACAGCTTTAGGGTAAGTCTTGAAATTGGGTATCACCAGACTCTAACTTTGTTCTTCCCTTTCAATACTGTGTTGGCTGTTCCAGGGCTTTTATCTCTCCACACAAACTTTAAAATCTTCTATTCTTACATCTGGTAATCTGAGCAACTTTACTGAAGATTATATATGTAATATAACACCCACTCTTAATCCCTATCATTTGGTTTGAAACCCTGTATCATTTTTAATGTCCTTGCTTTGTTTTGTTTGTATTTTGCTATTGTTCTTTTTTGGTACTATTTTCTTTAAAATAAAAAAGAGCGTTTATTATTTTAAAAATAACATGCTGGGATTTTGATTGGAAATGCACTGAATCTATAGCTCAAAGAGTAAATTTTAAAAAAAATTATAGTTGATTCTTTCTCTCCCTATGTGTGTGTGTGTATATATGTGTGTGTGTGTGTGTGTGTGTGTGTGTGTGTGTGGAGAGAGAGAGAGAGAGAGTACTAAGAATTGAATCTATTCCTTGGTGGGTGAGGCCTGTACATGCGCTCCGCCCTGCTCCTTTGGGCAGATATCCAGGTAAACTAGGGTCCCTTGAGTCCTTTGGTGAGCTGCCTGGGTAGCTGGTCACTCAGTACTTTTCATCTAACATCCAAAATGACAAGACATAGGAGCAAAATGCAGTCTTAGAACTCAGCTCCACCCAGAACAAGTCCAGGAGACAATGACATAGGAGAACTTGGAAGCCACACACCTGAAACTTCTGAAATGATCGCATCTGAAGTAAAGAAACAACTCCATTAGGCCACAGAAAAGATCAGATCAGAAATAATCTCTCAGGCAAAAAAATGAAATGACAAAAATAATAAAAGAAATGCTTCACACATCTAGAGAAGAAACAGATAAATAAACAGATGAACATAGGCAACAGATGGAAACATTACATGAACGATTTAGGAATGAAGAAGAACACATGAAACAGACTCAAAGAGATTTCCAGGAAATCAAAACTTCCATTGAAAGCTTGCAAAACCACTTGAATGAAGCTGAAGATAGAATTTCAGATCTTGAAGACAGCATGGCAGCTAGTGATTGTAAAAGGAAGGATCTTTTAAAATCATCAAGGATCCAGGAAAAATCCATCCAACAGCTGCAAGATGAGGCAAAGAGAAATAATGTCCAACTAATAGGAGTCAATGAAACAGCAGGAGGCAACAAAAATGACAGAAAAAGAATATTTGCAGAAATAATAGCAGAAAATTTCCCAAGCATGGAAAGATTCTGATGTGCCAGTAAATGAAGCATACAGAACATCCAAATAGCCATAACCAAAATAAAACTACACCCAAACATATAATAATCAAGATCTCAGATATCCAGCAAAAGAACAGAATATTAAAAGCTGCTAGAGAAAAGAAGGATCACCTACAAAGGAAAGCCCATCAGAATCACGGCAGATTTCTCAACACAAACCATGCAATCGAGAAGAGCTTGGAATGAGGTGTTACAGGTTCTGAGACAAAACAGCTTCCAATCCAGACTGATGTATCCTGCAAAACTATCCTTCAAAATCAATGGAGAAATAAAATATTTCTACAACAAAGAACAACTGAAGAGCTTCATGAGTGCCAAACCAACCTTACTAAAAGTACTAAAAGATATTCTAGACAGAGAAAAAAGAGACCACAATATTAAAAACAATAGAAAGGAACCCTCAAGCAAAGCAAGCAATTAAACAGATAGCAAAAGTAAGAAACCAACAGCAAGTAAATAGCATGACAAAGATAAGCCAGCATATATCACTTATAACCATTAATGTAAATGGCCTCAATTCACCACTCAAAAGAAACACAATAGCAGAGTGGATTAAGAAATAAAATCCCACAATATGCTGTACACAGGAAACACACTTCACTCAAAAGGAAATCCATACACTGAAAGTCAAAGGATGGAAAACAATTCTCCATGCAACAGGTTCCAAGAAAAAGTCAGGGGTAGCTATTATGTTTGCAGACAATGTAAACTTCAAACCAAAAACAATCAAAACGGATAATGAAGGTCACTACATACTAGTTAGGGGAAAACTGCAAGAAGAAGAGATAACAATCCTACACAGGTATGTACCAAATATTGGCGCACCAAACTATATGAGTCAAATCTTAACAGACATGAAAAACTAAATAATCAATAACACTATTGTAATAGGGGACCTCAACACCCCTTTGATGCAGAGAGACAGGTCAACTAGACAAAAAATCAGCAAGGAAATAACAGACCTGAACCAAATCTGTGAACAAATGGACTTAGTAGATATATACAGTGTTCCACCCCACATCAGAATACACATTTTTCTCAGCTGCACATGGGACTTTCTCTCTAAAATAGACCATATTCTAGCCCATTGAGCATACCTACCTAAATGCAAAAGAAATGAAATTATCCCATGCATATATCTGACCACAGTGCAATGAAATTGGAAATTAATGACAAAAGGAACTCCAAAAACTCCACAAACACTTGGAAATTAGACAACAACCTACTGAACAACCAATGGGTCACAGAAGACATTAAAGAAGAAATTTGAAAATACCTACAAACGAAAATGCAAATGCAACTTACCAGAATTTGTGGGGTGCAATGAAAGCAGTTCTCAGAGGAAAATTTATAGTGGTGAACTCACACATAAGGAAAATAGAAAGAGGACAAGTAAATAGCCTAATGCTGTACCTCAAACTTTTAGAAAAAGAAGAACAAGTCAAACCCAAAGCCCAAAGAAGGGAGGAGATTAGAAAGATCAGGGCAGAAATTAATGCAATTGAGATGAAGAAAATCCTACAAAAAATAAATGAATCAAAGAGCTGGTTCTTTGAAAGAATAAATAAAACTGATAAACTCCTAGCCAACCTTATCAAAAAAAGAAAGGAAAAAAACTGAAATTTATGCAATAAGGAATGAAAAGGAAGAAATCACTACAGATCCTACAGAAATTCAAAAGACCATTAATACCTACTCAATATCAATTAATGAGATTGAAACTGTGATTAAAAACTTACCGACAAAGAAAAGCCCAAGCCCTGTTGGATTCACAGCAGAATTCTATAAAATATTCAGAGAAGATTTAATGCCAACACTCCTCAAATTCTTCAGTGAAATTGAAAAGGAAGCAATTCCCCCTAACTCATTTCTGGAGGCAAGCATTATACTGATACCAAAACCTGAGAAAGACTCAACCAAGAAAGAGAACTATAGTCCAATTCCCTAATGAACATAGATGCAAAGATACTCAATAAAATATTAGCAAATAGAATACAGCAAATCATAAAGAAAATAATACACCATGACCAAGTTGGATTCATTCCAGGAATGCAGGGATGGTTCAATATGCACAAATCAATTAATGTAATACACCATATCAATAGAGCCAAAGACAAAAACCACATGATCATCTCAATAGATGTGGAAAAAGCTTTTGACAAAGTCCAACAAGCATTCATGATAAAAACCCTAGAGAAAATAGGAATAGATGGCCTTTACCTTAATCTGATCAAAGCAATCTATGACAAAGCAATAGCCAACATCATACTAAATGGACAAAAACTGAAAGCTTTCACTTTAAAGTCAGGAACAAGACAAGGATGTCCCCTGTCACCACTCCTATTCAACATAGTTCTGGAAGCATTAGAGCAATTACACAAGACAGAGAAATAAAAGGAATAAGGATAGAAAAGGAAGAAGTAAAACTATCACTATTTGCAGATGACATGATACTTTACATGGAAGACCCCAAAAACTCCACAAGAAGACTCCTTCAATTGACAAATTCAGCAGAGTAGCTGGATACAGTCAACACCCAAAAATCAATAGCATTCCTATACACAGACAATAAATAGACTGAGAGAGAAATTAAGGAAACCATACCTTTCACAATACCATCCAAGAAATTGAAATATTTAGGAATCAATCTAACAAAAGAAGTAAAAGATCTATTCAATGAAAACTACAGTACTTTGTTTTTTTAATTTTATTTTAAAGACAAAAGAATGGAGACATATGAACCAGAAAAGCCATAAACAATACAGAAAATACAAAGTTATACAGAATATAGTAGGGAATTAGCACTGGATGTTGTATTACATAGTTATCTTCACATTAGTTAACACAAAAACATTAAAGGAAATACCAAATTATAGAGAAGATAGTAGGGA
>PVLD010005544.1:0-43218 GCA_004027595.1 Dinomys branickii
ATTTTTTACGACCACAATTGTTTTTCTCATTATAAAAGTTTCACACACTTCAGGTTATACATGGTAGGTTGAATACTCATAATCACAACTTTTAACCTCCCTTACCTTCTGCCTAAATGAAGAGAAAAGAATTTCATTTAAAGTACACAGGACAAAAAAGATTTTTTTAAAACTAGTAAAAATAAAGAACACAGGACAAACAGGAAGCAAGAGCAACAAACTTTTGGAAGCTGGAAAGTCAATGGTGACTGACTTATCAAAGTCACAAAGGCTGAAACAGCTTTTGGAAGAGCTCTGAGGCAGGCTGGCCTGTGCCACAGGACCCCAAAATGATCCAAGAAGGAGAGATCTCAGTGCTAGCAGAAAGAAAGCTTGATCGAGCCTCCAATATAAACACAGTTTTCCCCACAACAAAATCACCTGGTGGAGCAAAGCAACTGCCTTTCCTCAGGCCAGCAGTAAACGTGGTTTCCTCCTGGAGGAAACAAAGCAGAGAGACCCGGATGTAAAGGTCACCAGGCCCAGCGGGAGTCACACTCACACTGTGAGAATCAAGGGAGCTGCAGATGCAGCCCAGGGGTACAGTGCGTGCTTCACATGTGTGAGCGGGGCCCTGGGTTTGACCCCAACACCAAATCAACTACATCAACCACTGGGCTGGGAATATTCAGTACACTCTAGTGTACGCAGCTCTCACCCTAGCAACCGCAATTCTGACGTTACAGTGCTGATCTAACAAACACCCTCACTTGCTGGCCAGTGTGCTGGCACGTACCTGCATGAGCTCGTGTCTGATCCTCAGATCAATCCAGTGAGGTAAGTACTATTTGCCACTTTAAAAAACAAGGAAATAGGGGCTGGGGATATAGCTCAGTGGAATAAGCGCTTGCCTAGCAAGCGCAGGGGCCTGAGTTCGATCCCCAGTACCGCAAAAAAAAATAAATAAATAAAATAAAAAACAAGGAAATCAAATCTTACATTGATAACTGCTCAGAGAAACTGACACCTTTGGAAAAGAGCAACTTCAGACTCTGAAGCACTACACTAAATGACTTGCAATTATCAGTTTGTTCAAACATTTTCTATGTGGCAGACACTGCTGCCTTAAGGTTTATAAAGATGAATATAATATGTGGTCTGTATCCCCAAGAATCTCCCAGGATGAGAGGACAACAAAATCATAAGCCAGGTCATCAATACATTGACCAAGTAGATCTTTAAACAGATTAGGGCAGGGGGAGACATTCTATCCTTTCTGCTAGCGGTCTAACCCCGTTCTGTGAGCTGCACCTTCCCCACATGGGAAGTGGATGACGTTGCGGGTGGATTCTGTAAACGCTCTGGATACCCGTAGTGCAGGGTCCCTCCGTCTCTGTTAGTAGCAAGAATAGTCTGATTTTAGTTCTGTTAAATAATCCAAAGGTCACGCCCAGTCAGGGGTTGTTCAGCTCCGTTTGGGGTTGCCTCGGGCTACCCTGTGAGGAAGGAAGTTCAGGGTCACTTTCTCCTCTCATCCCTCTGCTTCAAGCTTCTCCTGCCTGTGTCTCCTCCGTCCACTCTCGGCCTCCTCCAGGGTTGGGGTCCGGAAAGACAGATAAACAGCAGGTTTCTCAGCATCACTACCCTTGTCAGCCCTTGGGGATGTTAGAGCTGACTTCTATCAGGGTGCTTCCGGGGGACCGAGGCGCCCCCGGTGGAGTCTCCTGAAGAGCCCCTTGGATGCGGGCAACGCCTCTTTCTTGGCGTATGCTTTGTCCCCTTGGCCATAGCATCCACAGCCACTTCTCTACTGGTATGAGTTCTCTCTTCTGGCTGCATTCTCGGGCAGGGTTCAAAAACAGCTCTAGGCTGTTCTACTCCGATGAGCCCCGTTTCCGGCCAATGGTAAACCCTCAGGCAGCAGTATCAAGCCAGTTATTATGAATTCAAGGGCAGCTTACTCCCCGTGAAGCCGTTACTCTCCACTGGGCTGGTGGGTAGGTGACTCCCGCCCTCATCTTTTGCCCACAGTTTTCTCAGGCACAGAATCAGTAAGTGTCCCTTTGCTCCTTGAGGCTCATGAGACTAGTTTTCCCTGGGATGGCCCCATGGAAGCCTTCAGCTCAGTGTGAGAAGAGAGGGCGTTTCCTGTTTCCTCACAGTGGAGAGAGGAGGACCGTACAGCACACGTGGCCCCTGCTCTTAGAAGAAAGCACCCTCCCCTTCTAACTCTTCAAGTCTTTTATAGCTCAGGAGATAATGGACTCACAAAAGCTGACTTCCAGCCTGCCTTCTGCCATTCCACCACTGTGCCCAGCATCCCACACTGGCCTCTGGCACTTCTTGGTACCTGGTCTTTCAGTCACAAACTTTGAGGCCCTATCGGCAACTGAGGAATAGAAAGAAAGTGCCCCATTTTCACAAACATTGATGAGGCATTTCGAGAAGTGTTCCAGACAGCCCTGTCTACAGACCTCTCCTTTTGCTGGAGGAGTTAGAAATGATTTCTTGGAAGAGGTGACCTTTGAACTGCTTTCTGGGCAGGAGATATGTACGGCCATTACAAAAGCAGGAAGACAGTACACATGGACGGCACGCTCCAGGAAGAATGCAGCGTGAGGGTTTGGGGCGTACGCTGGGTGGTGGTGAGAGTGAACCTCAAAAGCCAGGCGACGGAAGCCTCGCGTGCCATGCTAAAGAGTTCGGCCTTGGGCTGCGGTGTAACTCCAAGGTGGAGCACTTGCCTGACACGCACAAGACCTTGGTCCCCAGCGCTGAAGGGGCATTTGGCCTGTACTGAGCTCCACAGAGAGCCAAAAGGGGGTCTAGTGAAGACACTGGTTCAAATAACCTGGGAGGCCTCACGAGGGCTGAAGTGGGAGGAGAGACGGGCAGAATGGCAGGCAGAAAGGGAATGCAGTGCAGACAGAAGGGGGCGGTTAGGTCCCTTCCTGGTTAGTTGCCTATACTTTGATTTCTAGAGCGTTATACTTATGAAGAAAACTCGTGTTTTTGCTCAATTTTCCACTGGAGTCAGACCCGATTTTTAGGAATGTATTCTGTGCAAATGTATGTGTGTAACAAGTTCAAAGTAATGGCTTCAAACACAGGGCCATGTAACCCTGAGAAAACTGACCTTTGGACCCTTTGCTTTTGACAGTATTTGCACTTATCAAAAAGTCTCTTGGGAATTATTTTCCAAGACAAAGGAAGGTGGGTGAGTTTGCCACACAGCAATTGTTATGGCTTAGATCTGAAGTGGCCCCCGACACATGATGCATTTGAAAGATATTTGGGTCATGGGGGTGCTGCAGCTAACTTGCTGTTAAAAGGTGGGACCTGGATGGAAGTGGGTCACTGCGGACCTGACCTGGCTCCTCCATGGTCTCGCTCGCATGATGTGAGCAGGTTTCCTCAGCCTGACCCTTCCACCACGCCCTTCCTGCCGTGGAGCCAGCTAACTTACAGGACTGAATCCTGTATGACCTATGAGCCTAACTAAGCCTCTTCTCCCTTAAGTTGTATGCGCTGTGTATTCTGTCCCAGCAATGACAAAGTGACTAAGAAAAACTTTCCAGACAAAATTTCCCGCAGTCATCAACATCCGAATTACCACTCAGTAATTCTTTGTGTGTCTAGTTTTTTGAAAATTTGAAAATAATTACCCCTCGTGGAGCCCTGTCACCGTCCACTGGGCTGGTACATAAGTGACTTCTTCCTTTGATGCTAGTTGTTTGTCCCCAAAAAACTACTGTCCATGTGGACATGTAATATTTTTACAGAAATATGTAACTTGTGTTCTGAAAAAAATCCTTAAAAATGTTAAGAAAAAATTTAACTAACCATGTAAATCTGAGCAGGGCTACTCACTCGGCCTCCTCCAGGGTTGGGGCCAGGAAGGACAGATAAACAGCAGGAGGTTTCTCACCATCAGTATCCTAACTCCTCCAGCAAAGGGAGAGGTCTGCAGATAGGGCTTCTAGAACATAACCTCTTCTACTATTTCTATATCTTCCTCCTCCTCAGTCTGCTCATCTTTGGAGCACTCAAGAGGACCCACAGTTTATGGCTAAGGAGCTCATTTCCTCATTATGGTCCCACCCTTGTATTTCTTTAATTGAATTTCCTATTCCCCATAATGTCAGCCTTTACCCAACATTATGATAATCTCATTTATGCTTTCAAGAGAATTATGACATTTTTTTCTTAAACAAACATGAAACAAATCCTAAACTCACTAGAAAACATGAAGTTTGTTGTACAACTATTTCTAAATGTCCTTGTTCTTACCAAACATGATGTGCATCAGTATCAATCACAAACCCATTGTTCACTTGACAAAAATACCTCAGTAATAGTAATCATCCTATTGGTAGTTTTTACAACTAGATTTAGGTTCTGTATCCACCTCACAGAACCTCCTTGAAGAGGCTGTTACCTGTTTTACAGCATCTCCTAAACCCTCCTTAAGCCCTGGCACACAGTAGGCCTTCAATAAATGTTAATTGAATTATCCTATTGCATTTTATTCAAGGATGGGCAGACCTCTTAGAAACCATGTCATCTATATTGAAGCTCTTTTTATGAATTTTCTCATAACCAGCCATTGTATTTTTGCTTCTAAATTAAAACAAGACTAAATCAAGGAAGACTCATTTATGGTAAGGACAGCCTCAGTGATTTAAGGTCACTTTGACTTTTCTCACTTTGGCTCCCTCTTCTACTAAGAAGCGGCCCCTTTAGCTTTAAGTGATGACAGAGAAAATGAGAGAAGATCAGAAACTCTGGGTCAGTTTGTAAGAGCAAGAAACACCAACACTGTTTTAAACAATAGGAAACCTCATGAGCCTCCTAATTTGGGTGTAACTAGGATTGCGGGAGTTGGTGAGAAGCCTCTGCCTTGGAAAGGACAAGCTGCGAAGGACAAAGAAGCATCACTCCACGGTTTCCGCGAAGGTGGTGGAATGGTGAGCTGCAGAGAAAAAGCCTCTCCAAGATTTGGTGTCCAAACACCACTAGTCCAGTAGCAATGTGAGGAGGAGAAGGAGGAGAAAGGTAGGTCCCCAGGACCCAGGAAGGACCTGAAGTGAAAACTGAGGCCCACAGGGCAAGCAAAGTAAGAGACAGAAAAGGAGGAGGTGGCAGGCAACACGGTTTCCCTGAGCCTAGACCCACTGCGTGCGAGGGACAGCTCCAACCCGCAGACGCACGGTAACCTCTGGTGGCCCGGGGGCCTGCGCAGAGACACACACCCGTGCAACGGAGGGGGTGAACAGAGCAGGCTGCGGCAGCTGGCAAGTTATTTGTCCCCCAGGAGGGGACGACTGGCTGAGAGCCATCTGGGAGAAAGGCCGACTGAGCTTGGAACTCAGAGCAACCGCTGGCCCCAGCTAGCAGCTCCTGGTGTTGGTGGTATGGGAGCTGAATTCAAGTTAGCAGGAAGTTAGGGAGCCAAGTTTGAGCTGGTAGGGAGCCAAGTTCAAGCCAGAGGGGGCGTATCAACAGCTCATGGCCAAAAATCAGCCTGAACCTCAGTAGAACTAAAGGTACAGGATCAGTGGGATTACCCAATACCCCACTGTAAAGTTAGAGCTGGCTTGCTGGGATTAGTCAACCCAGATCTGGATTCTGCCCACATTGTCTATGGGTAACAGCAGAGGCACATCTTTTTTTCTTTGGGTTTTTTTTTTTTTTTTTTGGTATCTGGAATCGAACTCAGGACCTTACACTTGCCAGGCAGGTGCTTGTGCCACTGAGCTATCTCCCTGGCCCAACACATCCTGAAGTAGATTTCCTTTTCTTTTTCTTTCTTTTTCTTTCTTTTCTTTCTTTCTTTCTTTCTTTCTTTCTTTTTCTTTCTTTCTTTCTTTCTTTCTTTCTCTCTTGTTTTTTGTTGTTATTTTTCTTGATTGTTTATTTTTATATGAGTGTGAACATGGACCCTAAACTTTTTGGTGTTCTGTTCTCTTTTTGTTTTTATTTCTTCCTTCTCTCTTTTCCTCCGTCTTCTTCAGCAGTTTCCCAAAGTTCACGTGATCTTCTTTTGTCCTTCAGCCTTACTTCTAATGTCTTCCTCTTCTACCATTTCTCTATTTTGTTCTGTAACCTCTTTTAAAATTTCTTCCCTGAGGTAAAATCCTTTTGTTGAGGGCTTGTTTACTGAGTGCAATTTTCTGGTTTGTTTTAGATTTTGTTACATAACCATAAAGCTAGTTCACACAGCTGAGGTGGCAGGTCAATAGTCACCTCCGTTTGTCATTCTCCAGGCTGTGCTTGATGCTGCTGTTATTGCTGATTGTAGCCCTTTAGCCAAAGTGGCTTCATTGTTCTAACCAGTTGTTTTTAAGGGTGTACCAAGACTGAGGTTGCCTAAGGGTCATAAAAAATACTATAGGCCAGTACCTAAGAATGAGGGGCTAGGCCAAGAAACCAGCAACTTCTCAACCCCAAGTAAACTGAAGGGGTAGGATCTTGCAACAGGCTCAAAATCCAATAGCTAGCTACACCTGGAAGACACCTCTGAGAAGCAGTAATTTCTCAAGGCTTGTAAAGACTAGCAGTAAAGCCCCTCACCACAGGAAATTTACAAGCATCAACCCAGGGATTAAACTAAAAATAAACAAAAAACCAGAAAATGAAAAGACATTAAACAACAGGCAAACCCAGACTTCCACCAAAAGCAAACCTAAGGGGCAATGAGGTGAACAGTCTGAAAGCCACCTGCCTGGACTCTCTGAAGTGGTAACAGTACAAGGGACAAAGCAAATGAATAAGGCTCTAGAAAAAATCAAATAAGAAATAATTTCTCAGATAACTATAGAGATGGTGACCATAGCAAAAGACATGCTTAGTAACTCCAGAGTAGATACATATTTTTAAAAGCTTAGGAAAATGATGGAAACCATGAACACCCAACATGGGAAAGAAATGGAATCCATGAAACAGATTCAAACATATACAAGAGATTAAAAATTCCAGTGAATGTATACACAGTACAGTGAGCAAATGGGAGGATAAAATCTCAGATATAGAAGACAGGATTGTACTTAGTGATCATGAAAAGAAAGATTTCTTAAAAATAGCAAGGGCCATGAGAAGTCAATCCAGCAGCTCCTAAAGATGATACAAAGAAGAATAAGATAAATTGATAAGAATCAATGAAAAAGCAGGAAATAGTATAAATGACATTAAAAAGAAATCTGTTCACAGAAATCATGGCAAGAAGTTAACGTAAAAATAAGGAGGCATATAGGACTCCAATTAACCATAATCTAAAAAAACTACACAAAGGCAAGTAATAGTCAAGATTACAGAAATTCAACACAAGAGGAGAATTTCAAAACCTATTAGAGAAAAGAAACAAATTGCCTATAAAGGAAAGCCCACCAGAATCACAGCAGACTTCTCAACACAAACCCTCAAGTCAAAGAGAGCTTTGAGTGAAATATTTCAAGTCCTAAATGAAAACAACCTCAAGCCCAGATTGATGTACCCTTCAAAATTATCTTTCAAAATTGATGGACAAATAAGATACTTCCATGACAAAGAACAACTGAGGAAATTCATGACCACCAAACCAGCACTCCAAAATGTTCTGATGAATGTTCTAGAAAGAGATGACAAGCACTAGAATTCCATGAACCCCAACAGAATGAATCCACGAGGTAAAACAAGCAAATAAATGGTGTGGGGGAACAACAGGAAAGTAACATGACAAGGATAAATCAGTACATATCAGTTATAACAATCAATGTTAATAGCCTCAAATCACCAATCAAAAAAAAAAGGAAATTGGCACAATGGATCAAGAAGCAAGATCTAATAACATGCTGAATATAAGAAACACATTTGTCTTAGATATTTTTCATATATTTCTGAAACAAAATACCCAATGCCCAGAATTAAGGAAGGAAAGGTTTATTTAACTCACAATTTGTGGAAGTTTCAATCCATACTCAGCTGGCTCCAATGCAGGGTGGCATGGCAGAGGCACAACAGTTCAAGGCAGCAGAACATTGCAAAATCAAAAAGCAAAAGGGGAAGAGCAAGCCTGTTTTCCTCCCTTATACTGTAAACAGGCCGCCCCCACCCGGGGACTCACACCATCCCTGTGTCCTCCTCCTGCACAGGCTCAGGATGTTTACAAATTGAGGGTCCTGGCCTCCTGCTGAGTCACTTAGTTAACCTTCCAAACTTCTCAAGTTGACACAATGTATCAACCATAACAGTATTTAATTTAAAAACAAATTAATAGACTGAAAGTCAAAGAATGAAAAACCATACTCCATGTGACAGGATCCTAGAAACCAAGCAGGGGTAGCTATTCTATTTGCAAAGTGAGTTTCAAGCCAAGACTGATTAAGAGAGACAAAAAAGGTCACTATATCCTTGTAAAGAGAACAATCCAAGAGACAAATGTAATAATCATAAACATATAGGCACCAAATACCAGTGCACTTAACTATATAAAACAAATATTAACAGACATGAAAATTGAAGTGCTAATACAATTGTAATGGTTTCCCAAATACACCATTCTCACAAATAGATGAACTGGACAAAAAATTAATAAAATAGCAGAACTGAAACAAACTTTTGAACAAATGGACTTGGTAGACATCTACAGTGTTCTACCCCACAATATCAAAATACATATTTATCTCAGCTGCACATGGGGTGTTCTCCAAAATAGGTCATATGCTACCTCATTAAACATGATTAAATAAATGCAAAGGGATTAAAATTATCCCATGCATATTATCAGACCATAGTGCAATGAAATTAGAAATCAATGTCAAAAGAAACCACAAAAACTTCATAAATACATGGAAATTAAATAACACCTCCTGAACAACCAATGGGTCACAGATGAAATTAAAGAAAAAATTAGACAGCTTCTACAATTAAATGATAATACCAGTACAACATACTAGAACTTATGGGACATAATGAAAGAAATCCTATGAGGGAAATTTATAGCAATGATTCCCATAGCAGAAAAACAGAGCAAACTCAAATAAACAACCAAATATTGAATCTCAGTCTTCTAGAATAAAAAGAGCAGAGCCAGGTAGGTTGGCACACACTTGTAATCCCAGCACTTGGGAGGCTGAGGCAGGAGGACTGCTGTGAGTTCAGAGCCACCTGGGCTACATAGTGACTTCAAGGTCAACCTGGACTACAGAGTGAAACCCTGTCTCAAAAAAAGAAAGAAAAGAAAAAGAAGAGCAAGCCAAGTCCAAAGCTCATACAGGGAGGAATTTATAAAGATCAGAGAAGAAATTAATGCAATTGAGACTAAGAAAACAATACAAAGAATCAATGAATTGAAGAGTTGGTTCTTTGAAAGATTAAATTGACAAACTCTTAGCCAACCTGATCAAAAAAGGGGAGAAAAAGACTCAAATTCACGCAATTAGGAATGAAAATGGTGAGATCACAGCAGATACTGTAGAAATCCAGATGATCATCAATATCTACTTAGAGAACCTGAACTCTAACAAGATAGAAAATGCAGATGAAATGGACAGATTCCTAGATGCATATGAATTACCAAAGCTGAATCAAAAAGATATAAAAATTCTAAACAACCCAATATCAGGCAATGATATTGAAAATGTAATTAAAAACCTACCAACAAAGAGAAGCCCAGGTCCTGACAGATTCACTGTTGAATTCTACAAGAAATGTAGACAAGACTTAAATGCTGCTACTTCTTGAAACCTTTAATGAAATTGAAAGGGAAGCAGTACTCTCAAATTCATTCCTGGAAGAAAGCATTACATTAATACCAAAACCAGAGAAGAGTCCAACCAGAAAAGAGCACTACAGGTCAATCTCCCTAATGACATTGACTCAAAAATTGTCAGTAATATATTGGCAAACAGAATTCAGCAGATCATCACGATTCTACACCATGACCAAGTAGGATTCATCCCAGGGGTGCGGGACGGTTCAAAGTACACAAATCAATAAATGTAGTATACCATACCAAGAGAGCCAAAGACAAAAATCACATGATCATCTCAATAGATGCAGAAAAAAACATTTGACAAAGTCCAACACTCATTCATTATTTTTAAAAACCTACAGAAAATTGGAAAAGATTGTCCTTATCTCACCCTGATAAAATCCACCTGTGACAAACAAATAACCAACATCATACTAAACTGACAAAAACTGAAAGCTTTCACTCTAAAATCAGGAACGAGACAAGGATGTCCTCCGTCACCACTCTTATTCAATATAGTTCTGGAAACTTTAATCAAACAATTAGACAATAGAAAGAAATAAAAGGAATAAGGATAGGAAGGAAAGAAGTCAAATTATCGTTATTTGTGGATGACATGATGCTCTACACAGAAGACCCCAAAAACCCCACCAAAAGACTTCTAAGTTTAATAACCAAGTTCAGTAGCATAGCTGGATACAAAGTTGACACTCAAAAATCAATGACCGGGGCTGGGGATATAGCTCAGTGGAATAAGCGCTTGCCTAACAAGCGCAGGGTCCTGAGTTCGATCCCCAGTACCGCAAAAAAAAAAAAAGCTTTCAAAAATCAATGACCTTTCTAGGCACAAATAGTAAACTCACTAAGAGAAATTAGGGAAACAACACCTCTCACAATAGCACCCAAGAAAATGAAATACCTAGGAATCAGTCTAATGAAGGAAGTAACAGTACTCTACATGGAAAACTGCAGTACTCTGAAAAAGAAAATTGAAGACAATCTCATAAAATGGAAAGCTATCCCCTGCTCTTGGGTCAGAAGAACCAGTGTAGTGAGAATGGCTATACTCCCAAAATTTTTACACAGATTTAATGCAATCCCAATCAAAATTCCAACAGCATGTCTACAGAATTAGAGAAAACAATGCTTAAATTTGTTCAGAACCAGAAGAGATCTAAAATAGCAAAGGTAATTCTGGGCAACAAAGATAAAGCAGGGAGCATCACAATCCCTGAACTGAAACTGAGCTACAAAGCTACTGTGATAAAAACAGCATATACTGGGATAAAACAGACCTGAGGATCAGTGTAGTAGATTAAAATATGCAGAAGATGTGTTTCTTTTATACAGTGGAGTAGTACTCAGCCATAAAGAAGGATAATCTTGAGACATTTCTAGGTAAACGGATGCATCTTGAGAACATACTCTTAAGTTAAATAAATCCAACGCACATGTAAATACTGTATAGTTTCTCTGGTGTGAGAAACTGAAAGTGTAAATAAGGATAATAGATATTGTGAAACAGGAAGAAAATGTTCAAATGGGAAGGGGAACTTTGGGAAAGTTAAAAAGTTAGCAAAGAAGGAAAATGGAAAAATGTAAACAAATCTTTTAAAAATAGGGAAAGAGGAGTTGAAGGGGAAATGGGGGTAAAAAGAATCAAGATGTATCGTGTACAGGTACAACTTCCCTATGATCAGTGTGATCAGCATATATACCTAAAATGTACTAACAAACTTAATTAATTAAAAGAAACATCACTGCAACTTGCCTAGGTTGCTTATTTTAAAAGATTTAAACAATCTTAATAATCTTCCAACAGCCCATTTATACATTAAAAAGAGAATACATGATTGTTATCTGTTTAAAACATTCATCTTAATATGTATATTAATTTTAGGAAAATTGTAGTAGGGCAGGGTATAACCTTCCCTTTTTGCATGCATTGTGTATAAATCCGGGTCACCTGTAGAAGCGTGTGTTTATGACTATTTTGTATAGGACTTGGCATATGTTTTTGTAGTGTTTTGAAGGACTGTGGCTGTAACTTTGTCTTTCTGATACTTTAATGAAGATGGTTATATTGTACTGATACTGACAGCGTGCTCAGCCCTGAATCGTTTGTCTTTTTATCAGTACGTATCAGTCACATGGAAGAGTGGGTTTCACTGTGGCGTATTCATACGTGCACGTAACACGCTGCGATGGCCACCTTCCTCCCCTCCCCCCCCATCCCCGTCCCCAGCGTTGGGTCTCCCTTCTGCTTTTATGTCATTTCTCGCTGGAGATATAGCTCAGTGGAATAAGCGCTTGCCTAGCAAGCGCACGGTCCTGAGTTCGATCCCCAGTACCACAAAAAAAAAAAAAATAGAGTGAACAGCCTAGTCCATTTATGTCATTTCTCTTTTCACTCTAGGCTCCTTATGTGAGAGAGAGCACAGGATATTTTACTTTTTATGTCTGGTTTATCTCATGTAACATGATCTGCCCTTAATTTTAATGGCAACATAGTTACTAGAGGGAAGAATGTTCTGTTTTATGAAAGACGTGATTTCTAAAGATATAACATGGCCCAAAGAAGAGACTGACTGTAAAATCCAGAAACACATACTTATGACTATAGTCACAATGATAACAGGAAATGTCTAAAGAAAAAGAAGGCTAACAGATTGTAAGATGGGCGATCTGCAAAGGCTTTCTGGAGAAAATAGGTCTCAATCTGTTACTTGAAAGAGAAGTCTCTGTAGTTGGTTGCAGTTGCCGTTATGTGGCACCTGCTGAACAGAAAGTGTTCATTGCTTTGGCCGATTCACCTTCTCCTACCTTCATTTCTCACCGTGGGTAAGAGGCCACTGGTGGCAGAGAGAGCAAATGCCCTTGTTTCTTCTCTATTGGACCAAATGTTTATTCTTGCCACAACCAAACATCCTCCGGTTGCATGTACAGACGGTTATAACTGGGTCTTTGTTCTTCTAAAGGCTCACAGTCTAGTAGGAGAGACAGACAAGAAAATAATACAGCAGGGTAAATCCTGTAATCGAGATAAGACTGGTGCTAAATAAGTAGGTACTAAATCTATATTCGTAGGCATAAGGAAGGCTCTCCCCACCCACCAAATTTGAAAAAAGTGTGAAAGCATGGGCGGGGAGCCCTGGCTGGTCCTGCTAGGCTGCCAGCAGCCTCTCCCAAACATGGGCACCTTCAGCCCATCCTACCCCCAACCACCTGGAAAGGGAAAAAGAAGAGTATCTCTTCTAGACCATTCTCTGCGAGGAAAACTCAAAACTACTGTGCTTCTTCTGCCAAGGCCTCCCTCCCTAGTACAGTGGCCCAACTGGTGGGGACATTCTGTTTGCTCCATTGGTGACAGATCTGACTCAGAGTCTGTTATAGGCTTATTTAGGTGTCCCCTCAAAGCCACATGGGAAGGTGATTGAATCATGGTGGTGTGATGCTCAGCGGATTGCATCACTGATGTGTTTATAACTAAATGTGATTCCGGGAGGAGATAGGTCCCTGGGGGCGTGTCCTGGAAGGATGTATCTCCTCTCCCTCCTTTCTCCCTTGAGCTCTTTCTTTGCTTCCTGCTGCCATGCCAGGAACTGTTTCTCCCCTGCCATGCCTCTCAACCATGCCACCCTACCTTGGAGCCAGCCAGTTATGGACTAAAACTCTACAAACTTTTCCTCCTTAGAGTTGTGGGTATTGGGTATTATGTCTCCATAATTTGAAAGTAGCTAAGACAGAACCTTTCCTCTGAAACCAGCCAGAGGAAACAATGGGCTCTTTCTAGAACTTGGAGGACCCAGCTTGAATACGTGTGATATTTAGAAAAGCCACATTCACAGCACACCCATCTTCAGAAAGAGTGAGCTGGGGGCTGAAGATTCATCTCAGCACTCATCCATCTTGGTCTCTCCGGTTGTCCCCTTACCATGCAACCCACAGAAGCCTTATTGCTCCGATATTATTATTTTGAATCTCTGTCTGGTGCAACAATCAAGACTTTTTTTTTGGTGGTGGTACTGGGGATTGAACTCAGGGCCTTGTGCTTGCCAGGCAGGCACTTATTCCACTGAGCTATATCCCCAGCCCCACAATCAAAACTTTTAAAACTTAACTGAAAATTTGCTATCTTTGTTCCTTGACTGTACTTCTCCTTGGGACCTAGAGGCCTAGTTCTTGTTGACCACACTTGGGATGAGACAGTGAGTGAGAGGTGGTATCCAGGGGTTCATGGGATAACAGGACACTATGCAATTTTAAAGCCTGCTACTGTTTCACCCTTCTTGCATATAACTTTGCTTGTCTGCCAGCTGAAGTAGCTGTGCTGACCAGAATTCAGTTGAAGAAAACTCTTACCACATACTTGAAAAGTTGAAAATCGAAAAATCAGATCCACTCTCGAGATACATCATGAGCTGAACAAGATTTTCTTTGGGGCGACCTAGAACACTATCCACCATTTCCAATTTGAAAACAAAAAAGAGTTCCAAAGGCCAAAATTTATATGTGCTGTATAGATGACTTTGTCAATATGCATTCTAAGTCTGATCCTGCACATTTATAAATGCACATGCGTATCTGTGGCATTGAGAGTTTCTGGAACTTTGTCTCTGTATTATCGGGCATATGTGATTCCCTTGCTCTCCACTTAATTTTCTATACTGGGAGTGACTGGCCAACAGCCTGAAGATCTCTTAATGATCAGGAGTCTTTGTGTGGTTTCCCACAGTGACCCTCTTCAGTGACCGCACACACAGGAGGATATACTGAAAGCAGACTCCAATATACAGGCCCAGTATTTACAGCAGCGGAGGCACACAGCCACCAAAAGCCAAAAGAGCGGTCTGAATGGTTACTGTCCTTACTGGATGCTGGATGGATACATATAAAGATACATTCTCATTTAGCACTAGGGTACTCAAGACCATAAATGTATAACCAACTGCAGCCCCAGGTTCTCCTCCCTGATCACTCTGTGCTGACACCCAGCTACCTATCTGACACCCTTACTTGGATGTAGGCGAAGATACAGCACACTAAACCCCCACTTGTGCTTTTCCATCAGCACATATGAAAGGCACACCGATGTGCATGGCTCACACTCACGCACAAACACACGCGTGTGCTCCTGCCTTGGTACCCTCGATCTTTCAAGCTGGAAATCTCAGGCCCACTGTCGACTCCGCTCTTCCCGTAGGACGCGGCCACACTTGACTCCCGTCTCCATCAGCACTCGGACCTGTGCCACCACCGCCCCTCGCCGGGACTATTCCAGTAGCTGCTCGCCGGCCTCCCTGCCTCCGCCATCCCTTCCCTGCATGCTGGCTTCCACAGAACAGAGCCTGAAAACACGAAGTCCTATCGGGGCAGTTCTTTGCCCATAACACCCCATGGTTTCCTGCTTCACACAGAATAAAACCCAAAGAACTAACTGTAATCACAAGACCATCCATGACTGCCTGTCCTTCACCTCCACGCTCTGACCTTCCCGTCTCTGACCTCATTGTCCCAAACCCCTGCACTCCCACTTTGCGCAGGCGGAGACGCTGGCGAGGAGCTTCTCCACCACGTTTCACCTGTGTTCGCTTTTGCTGTTTTCTTGGCCTGGAATGTTCTCCCCGAGTTAATCTTCAAGTTTCTGCTCAAATTTCACCTTATCACAGATGTCCCTGAGAACTCTATACAGAAAGGCATGTGTGTCCTGGCTAGTCTTCCTTATTCCCCTTAGCTGGCTTGGTTTTCCCACACAGACTCACCACCTGACATATCACCCCAGCTGTTTCTCTGTACTGCTCAACATGCCTCGTGAAAACAGACTTGGATGTTTTATTCTGCTCCACCTACAACACGCAGATATTGACATACGTATTTTTAAATATTTGTTGGATAAATAAATGAGCGGCTGTAAGAAACATCAAGACGTTGCGTTCCCCAAAGGCTGACCACATAGCTGCTGGCTATGGCATAGTCCCACCAAAAGAGCTGATGACAGTCGGCCGTCATGCTGAGCACTGTCAGTGCATCTGCACGTCATATCGCCCCCTGTTCCAAGCTAGAACTCCTGCACCTGGACAATTACACACAGCTTTACTTGCTATTGTCTCAAGAAATGTGCAAATAAAATCAAGCACAAAGACCCAGGGGACGGAAAGGGGCACTGCGCTAGAACACAGAGTTGGGTGTGACAAAGATGGACTACAGTAAAAATCTAGAGAACAAAAATGCTGAATTTATATAGTAAGCCCAAGGGGGGAAAAAAACAATGAAGAGGATTTGTTTACAATTTGAAAGCGGTCTAGCAGATAGAAAATGCATGGTCTGTGGTACAAGCACACTTGAGGTTAAACCTGTGATCCAGCTGCCTGACTTTGGACCGGCTGGCAAACCACAACGAACTAGTACCTGTAGATAAAATTAAGACAGTGGTACCCGTTCACAAGATGGTCGGTGCACACACAAACTGTCCAACATGTGCCTATTCCCTTCCTGTCATGAGGAAAGTGCTGGGCTAAATAAGAGGAAATTCTAAAATAAAAGCAAGCTTATATACGTTTTGTTATAGATTAGACAGGATCAGACGAATTTATACACTTTCTCCACTGACCTGATCTCTTTTGACCTTCATAAGCTATATTGTGAGGTAAGAAAGGCAAATGTAATAAAACTCATTTTATATAGGAAGAAAATGAGGGTGGAGTTTTTTACATCTTAATACAATTTCAGTGATCTTTCCACCGCTCCACAGGGCCTCCTTACAGAACCTAAATCACTTCTCAGAAGTGTGTAGTCACTTAGGAGAGATGATTAATGATACAAAGATGCCTGAGGAGTTAGTCTGTGAGTGTAGTCAAGAACCACGAAGCTCTTTCTCAGCATACCTCTTAAGACTCTTGTGAAAATGTCCAACTGGATATTAGCTAACTCTGACTCTCTGAAGCAAGTCTCTCTGCCCAGTGTTTGCTGCCCTTAACTGGGCATGAATGTGGCTCATCAGAGAAGCACGCCATGGAGATTTGCCTTCTTGCCTTTGGTTTTGGAGGGCACAGTGCTGTGCATTCCCAAGGGTGGAGGGCAGACATGGGAAGCCTGGGTCTTCAGTCACAATAATCCCAGTTACCAGAAACAACTAAACCAAATTTATAACATATGTTTCCACAGCCTCAAATACCCACCATTTATCCCATGACCTTCTGTCTTTAAACAAATGCCAAACAAGGAGATTCAATTATTCAGTCAGTCTAATAAAGAGTCAGTTTATGCTGAAACTTAGTGCTGGGTTTATGTAATCTTATACCATGTTCACACTAAAAGCTTTACACAAACTTATAGCTGTAGTCAGGAGAGATCCTCACCTTTCTTTATAGTGAAACGACTATCAAGGCAGAATTGCTCCTATAAGGAGAAAAGGCTGAGGAGAAGAAAACAAATCATCTCCTCAAAGGAGAAAAAGCCAATCACATCACACTAAGTTTTGGAATGAAAAAAAATAGAGTAACAACATTCATTCATCCACTCAATAAATGTTTATTGTGCTCTTTCGAAATGGCAAGCACCACACAAGGTTTTGGGAACACAAGAGGGAGGATAGTCCTTGGTCTCAGGAATTCAAGGTTTCATGTGCAGATAGACACTAAACAGCCAGAGTTATTTACCACACAACATGATAAATATTAGGAAGAATCATAAGGTGCAGTGCGACTGTAAGCTGTATAACTCCTAAATGTTGTTAAGATAGACCATCTCCACAATTAAAGTAACAAACATGTTACTTCCTGGTTTTACCACAGATAGTCCCATGTCCTGGGAAATTCTCAGTCTCAAGCAAACTAAGATGTTTCAGCACTGTACCTGCAATATTAAAACCACACTACCATCCCCCCAAAAGTTACATCATTCTCCTTGCAAAGACCAAGCTCATTCTGAAAGCCACACAGGAACAGGATGACTTCATTAGAATGAGGATTTTTTCAATGTTGTTGAAAAAAGTCAGTTTTCCTGGCTCTGGCAGACACAAACGTGGAGTAGCGGGATGGCTAGAGAGAACTCATATGTGATGCCACTGTCTGGGAGTAGTCTTGGGCCAGCTATTTAACCTGGTGAGCATTTGTCTGTCCATCTGTAAAGCTACATGTGTTAGTTGGGATAAACCAAGTTATACTGCTAAATTTTTGTGGCTTTATAAGAACAAAAGTTTATTTGCATTGCGAGCCACTTAGGGGTGCGCTATGCCCTTTACGCCGAGAGCCCAGCAGATAGGAACAGTCCTCATCACAAACACTGTCTGCTCCCCAAGAAAGAAGGCGTAAGAAACATTTTTCCTGACTCTGGTAAGGGTTTGCTATCTTCCAGTTCCAACCATTGCTAAATCAGTGTCAGGTGATTTTAAGAGTTTGTCTGTCTGTCTGTTTGTTAAAGCAGCATAACATGGCCTGTGCTGACTGACGGGGAGAACTGATGGTACAGATGTAAAACTTAGAAAAACTAAGAAGGGTAGAGTGTTTAGTACCTCCTCAAGAGGTTCTATGAACATTTGAAAACATGCCCTTAAACATCTGTCTGCCCCCTTAGATTACTCAATAAACCATGCTGTTTAAAAAACAAAATTAGCAATGGAGTTAGGACTAAGGTTGATACTGTGAAGAAGTCTGCATTCCTGGTTCAAACTTAATGCAAACAAGTAAGTTTCTCACAAAGAAACACTTCTTCCACACCCAAAGACTACGATCTTGGCCAGGTGTGGTGGAACATGCCTGCAATCCCAGCACTCAGGAGGCTGAGGCAGGAGGATGGCTGGGAGTGTGAGGCAGCCTGTGCTACACAGTTCAGGTCCAGCCTGAACCACATAGCACGACCCTGCCTCAGAAAACAAGATAGCAGTGACAACAGCAAACACACGGCAGCCTTGGTCCCACCCGGGTAATCACGACATAGAATGAGCAGCCTGTCACAGGGCCAGAGAGTAGGGTTGGCACAGCCATGCCGCTCCCTGCTAGTAAAAAAAGTAACCCAAGGCTGCATCTCCCTCACATTTTCAAATGGACTTTTTAAGCCGCTGGATCATTTGGAACACATTTCCCGTGAGTTTTATAACATTTTAACTCTCTTCCCCTCCGTTTCATCATAAGCTTCCTGCTCATGCTAAAGATAGTCGTAAACAAATTCTGTGGCTGGTGTCTCAAAAGGGAAACATATGTAAAGTCCCAACTATAGTCATTCTTTTCTGAGAATGGAAGAGTTTTACTTCCTAGAGTATAATGTTCACTTGCAAATTGCTCTTTGACAAACAAAAATGGAATGTTTGTATAAACGGCTTCTCTGTTTCAGAATCACTCAAAAGAACCTAGGGGGTAGATGTAAGGTCTGATCACAGAGTGAGGTGCAGGAAGGGTTCTCCGCCAGGAATCACGGAGCAGGAGTTTCAGCCTCGGTGGGATATGTTCATACCTAAAGTCATGCATTAAGTTCTGATGAGTATGTGCACAGCATGTTTCCTGTGTAATTGAACATCAAACAGCTCTGCCCTTTAGTTAAGTAAAATGAAATGTTTCTCTTAGTGTGATGAATATGTGAGTCCTTTTTTAAAAATCCATGAAAGTTTAATTCTATTTAGGCAATTCTCATAATGATCTTGCTTGGAAATAAGTTGTCCTATAGCATGAGTTTTACAGTGAATGATTTCTTCCCCTGATGAGCACAGCAGTTACTTAGCAGCGTTCGTATATATTAAAACTCAGTGTCTAGGGTTCAGTTTGATTAGTTCCCCTCCTTATGACACTTGGATGAAATTTCAGTATAATCTCGGGAGGATCTCCGGACAGGAAATTGCCCAACAATGAAGCTCCAGGGAGGCTGCATGAGACCCGCTTGCTCCTGATGTTCTGAAGATGTAAGATGAGGGGACCCTGGAAGTGAGCATAGATGGAAAGGCTCCTGAGGAGAAAGAGTTTCCCAGGCAGCGCTCTGCCCAGGAAATAACTACCTTTCCAACCAAAGCCCACGTAGATCTTTAAGCCCTTGCTTTGTTTGTGGGCAAAGAGCCTTCGAAGAAGTCAGGCAACAGGAATTCTAAAGGACGCATTCTACACACGGTCCTCTCAGAATGCAGTCTGAGTATGAAGGACCACCATCCCGTAATGCCTGCAAGATGTAAATCTGTGCAGCCCTACAGAGGAATGGAAAGGAATTTATAGTTCCCAACACAGAGCGCTCAGACTCCTAAGAATTCGCAAAAGGACTTAGGAGAATCAGAAATTGTACTCAAGGAAAAAACAAAAACCAAAAGAATAAACAAAATATCCCTCATTCACTGAACATATTGGTTCCTTCAACAAGTATTTACCAAGACCCGTGATATGCAAGGAACTCTGTTAGCCTTAGAATTAATTAGCAAGCGAGACAGCGGAGGCCCCTGGTGAACAAAACTCACATCTGGAATGAAACAACTGATTTCAAAAATAACTTTCCAATTTATGATAAATGATGCAAAAAAAAATTATAAGATAGTAGGAGAAAATGCATTCGGGGACACGATTTGGTCTATAAAATTCGGGGAGGTCTGCCCTGACGGTACGTGGGCAGAACTGAGAGCTGTGAAAAGATGAATTAAAGCCAAGGAGCAAAACGGTGAGGGATGTAGCGGACAGACAGAACAAGAACAACAGGCGTGGGAAGGAGCCTGGCGCTCTGGGAGGACAAGGGCGGATCGAAGGCGGTCCGGCGGCTGCAGCACGGGCCCTGAGCAGGTGGGGAGAGGGCAAGGCCCGGAAGGCTGCCAAGGTCTTGGTGCCTGAGCTGGAGGCTGAGTAATGGCCAGCTGTTAAATTCTCCAGGTGATCTGAATTGTGTTATAGTTAAGGAATATATCAAATATATCAAACAATACAAAATATTATGCAAAATGACATGAGACGCTCTCTTCTTTAACCACTCTCCACTCCAGCCTTGTGTCAGTTAAGTGCTGTAAACAGCTCCTGTAGGAAGTCGGGAGCTTCGAAAGGCCATCGGTGGAAAAGGAATCAGACACACCCACACACGGTCAACCTGCCCAGCACAGCCGTGTAAGTTCTGCCATGACCCAGTGCCCCAGTGTCTTTTTTAAGACAGAGTCTCACTGGGCAGCTCAGCCTGGGCTTGAACTCAGAATCTGCCTGCCTCAGGCTCCAACAGTGCTGGGATTGTAGGCATGTACCATGATGCCTGGCCAGCCCTACTCCTCAAAAACAAAACTATCATCTTGTGAAGCTAAGACTTCAAATCTGCATTTTTAAAGTATATGGAAAAACTACGCTAAGAAATCAGCCTTAAAACCCCACACATTGAACTATAAAACATTACTGAAAGAATACAAGGAGATCTTATGAAATGGAGAGAAATACTGTGCCTCTGGGATGCAAGATTCAATACTGAGAAAATATCGAGTCTTCCTAAACTTACCCATAGATCCAGCATCATTTCAATACAGCAGCCCCTTCCACCTCCGTAATGAGGTTTCAGCACCCTACCAATGAACTCCCCGTTCCCTAGCTTTTTAAATACAGAAATTAACAAGGCATTTCTAAAATTAAACGGGATTTTTGAGGAACCTCCACACTGATTTCCACAGTGGTTGCACTAGTTTACACTCCCATCAGCAATGGAGAAGGGTTCCTTTTTCTCCACGGCCTCTGTCACTGATTTCTCTTTGGTAGCCATTCTCTCTGGGGTGACATGGAATCAGTGCTGTTCAATTTGCGTCTCTCGAATGACCAATGACGCTGAACATCTCATACATTTATCCGCCATGTGTATTCTTCATCTGAGAAGTGCATGTTCATCCCAGATGCCCATTTTTGTACTGGATCTTCAAAATGTGGGGGCCAAATTTTTTTAAGCCTTTATACGTTCTAGACAGGAGTTCTTTGTCTGATGGACAAATGGCTAAAATTTTTCCCACTTCGTGGGTTTTCTTTTCACCCTGTGGCTGATTTCTTTTGATGTGCAAAAACTTTTCAGTAAGATGAGATCCCAGTTCTTGATTCTTTGAAGTATTTTCTACACAGTTTGGTTTTTATTCATGAACTCTCTGTCTACCCCTATGCCTTCAACATTTCTACCTACTTTCCTTTCCATTAGATTTAGTGCTTCTGTTTTAATATTTAGATCTTTGATCCATTTTAACTTCAGTTTAGTACAGCCCAAACGTCCATCAACTGGGGAATGAATTAAAAAGTTGTGGTATTTTTATACAGTGGAATACTAGTCAGCTATAAAGAAAGATAAATTCGAGGATTTCTAAGTAAAGATGCAATAGAGACCATACTCATGAGTGAAGTAAGTCAGAATCACAAGTGTAAGCATTGTATTGTCTCCCTAATGTAAGAAACTGAAAGCGTTAATAAGATCCGAAAGGCACAATAGATACTGTGGAAGGGAAAGACACTGCTCAGAAGGAAAGACCAGCTGGGGTGGGGGAGAGGAGAAAACGAGGAAGGCGAAAAGTGATGTGTGTGTACACAAGACAGCTAAGCTGGCTGTCCTACTCATTTCTATTAGTTTACTGAAAGGAACAGTCAGTGCTTACAGTGTTTGATCAATTGTCCATGCCTATATCTGGTCATCTGAGCAACTACTTTGAAGACAACAATATGCAATATAATAGTCATTGTTAATTTCCTATCGTCTTCTTTCCTATCATCAATTCTGTATTGTTTATATTTTTCCTCTCTTTAAAGTAAAATAAAATTACATAGGAAAAAATATACCAGAGTCAAAACAGTCTTAAAGAAAAGGATGGGTCCGTTTACCCCGTCAAACATCAAGACAGCATTAGAAGGGGGTACTGACGTAAGGAGAGCAGAGTGACCAACGGAACCGAACCGAGGCCGGGAACAGGCTCGTGGACCCGTGTTCAGATGGCACCACCAGTGAGCAGCGAAGGAAGGATGCTCTTTTCAAGAAGTGGCTGTGGCTCACCAGACACGTATATGGAAGAAATTTATTCCTACTTGCTACTGTACCAAAAAATCATTACCAGGCAAACTGCAGATCTAAATGTGATAAACAATAAAAACTGTAGGATTTAATACTTAAGAGAATATTTTTAGGAATTTTTTTTAATATAGGGGGCTGGTAATTTTATTAGTCTTGGATACTGGCTGTGGGAGCCTAAACAGCAGGGGCTGCAGCTCTAACACTGCAGTAAGCCACCACATTTATTCTTTCCGGATTTGTGAACAGACCTGCTGGGCCAATGGCTCAGTAGAGTGCTTGCCTCAGAAGCATAGGAACCTGGGTTCAACCCAAAAGAAAGAAGAACAGAAAAAATTGGCTACCAGAGAGAGAAGTGGTTTATTAATTTATTAATTAGGGCTGTTGAGTTTTAAAACTTAAAATCCTGAGGCAGACATGGTAGGGCACATCTGTGACCTCAGCACTGGGGAGGCTGAGGCAGGAGGATTGCTGTGAGTCTGAGGCCAGCCCGGGCTACAATCAATTCAGAGCCAGCCTGAACTACAAAATAAGACCCTGTCTCAAAAAAAAAAAAAAAACCCTCAAAGTCCTATGTTATGAATTGAATTATGTTGTCCCCCCCACATACTCACATATTGAAGCCCTCATACCCATAATATCAGAGTACAGCTAAAGATTTCTTATACTAGATGCCAACCCACTATCCTTAAAAGAAAAAACTTGATGACTTTGACATCATTAAAATACAGCATTTCAAAAAAATAAAAATAAAATAAAATATAGTATTTCAGCACATCAAACAATACCACTGATGCAATAAAAAAGCAAAGCATGAACTGGGAAAGGTATTAAGACATGTAGCAGCTAAGAAATTCAAACCCAAAATACATAACAGACTTCTACAGATTGAGGGAAAGAGACAATTAGCCCGCATTTTTTTAAAAAATGGAAAGGGGACTTGGGTCAGACACCCCACGAAATGGAATACTCAAATGGCCAAGAATCATCTGAGGAAGTTCTATTACAAGAGGGAAACACAAAGTCAGACCACACGAAATGACACTATACAACTAACAAAAGTGGTAAAATTAGTAGGGTTGATCATCTTAAATGTTGTCGAGGACATGGAGAACTGAAAACTCTCGTGCTTTCCTCACGGGTAGGGATGTCCGGCCATTTGGGGACCTCTTTGGCATTGTCCACTAACGTTCAAAGTCCTTTCAGCAGCCTTGCTCTCAAACATGTACCCAACAGAAATCCAGTCACATATGCATCAACAGACACAGTACAAGACTTTAGCAACATTGTTACTAATGCCCTAAACCGAGAATAACTCACATTTCCAACATTAAAGGAAAAATTAGAAATACAGCAATTAAAATTTTAAAGCTACAGCTACATGTAGAACCTGATTGAATTGCACAAGCCTAATGTTTAGGGAAAAAAGCCAGAAATAAATATATACTGCAGTATTCTTATGCATAATTTATACAAAATCCAAAATCTGGTGAAAGTAATCTACGAAGTTAGCAATTATCCTTGTGGAGAAGTGGTCCTTGCAGCATAAGGAGGAGCTTTGGGGCTACGGGTGATGTTCTACTTCTTGACGAGGATAGAAGAACACTTATCTGAAGCCTGTCTGTGTACAACTGAAGGTAACAGATTAGAAAATGGAGACTGGGGAGGGAGAGAAGAGACCAAACACCAGGTACAAGCAAAAGCAAAGCAAAACAGCTGTGTCGGGAGACACCCACGAGAAAAAACACACATGACTCCAAAATGACAAAATCAGAAAATAAACCTTCTAAAGATGAATTCTTGTAAAACTGAAATCACACACAGAAACAAACTCTCAGCTGGAACTGCACTGATAAACGCACAGGTTAGCTTGAAGACCCCTGGGGTCCTCACTGCGGTACGTTACCTGTATTGTGTCACTGGCCCTGGGCTGAGTGTCCTACGCATGTGATTTGATTTAATTCACACACGATACGTAAATTAGCTCACAGTATCACCCTCATTTACAAACAAGGAAACTCAGTCTTAACTCAGCGATGCAAATTTCCAAGAGGACACAGGTAAAGATCAGTAGAGGTGGTGTCCAACTCAGGCAAACTTCAGGTCCACAGACACCATGTTAAGCTTTCTGTGCAAAGACGCAGTATATGTCCATAGATTCATATTCTTTTCCTCTCTTTCAGTAACGGTTGTGAACGTTTTTAAATGCAGATTTACATGTTTTCAGTTTTTTCTGGTATTTCATCATTGCTGATGCTATTGCAGTAAGTTTCTTTCTCCATTACGTTACCTAATTGGCCCTGCCACTGATTATACCTACTGGTTTGTTTTAAAACCCCGTAGCCGACTACTAAGCTGTCATGTTAGCGTTAGTTGCTTCCCTTGGATATTCCAGGTAGTCAAGGTGAGGCATGTAAAGAATGCCCGCTTCCTCTCTTCCTTTCTCCTGACTACCGCATTTGCCAATATTTATGCACTTTATGGCAGGGGGAAAGTTCATCGTGCGGTGGAGGGCAGGGGTGGCTTTCATGTATTGCTGGCAGAGAGAGGACTCCGACATGAGCACAAGCTTATGAAGCAGCTTGACAGTTTCCAGGAACTGGGAGAAGTCTGACACGGCTGTAAAGCAGAGCACAGATGAGGGAAGGCAAAGACGGTAACTTCAAAGGAAAGATAAGGGACTCTGAAGGATGACAAGCCATTAAAAGACTTCAAGCGGGGATGTGGCATGATAAGATTTACATTTAAGATAAAACGCCAGTGTCAGCAGTGTGGAGGACTGATTGGGGAAGGTAACACTGAAGAAGGGGAGAGGGATTGGGCGTGTCAGCAATAAGGCAAGCGAAGGCCCAGCCATGAAGCAGCAGAGGAAGGGCTTGAATCTGCGAGGAAGGAGCCCCACATCCTCCAGCTGCCTTCCGGCTGTGATTCTGAACAGCTCCTTCATTTCCCCAAGCCTTAAGTCTTACCTTTAAAATTAGAACCAAGGTGGGTTCAATCCCCAGCGCCCCATACACACACACACACACACAAATGAGAATAACAGTAAAATCTAGCGTGACTATGAAGTTTAAGTAAGATATAAATCAGACCACCATAGAGTTCCACTGCACACTCACTAGGGTGGTGTAGTAAAAAAGAAGAAAAAAAATAGAAAACCGCAGGTGTTGGAAAGGACACGAGAAAACAGGAACCCTCCTGCATTACTGATAAGAACATATAGCTGAGCGACAGTAGAGAATAGTTTGCTGTTCCTCAAAATGTTAAACATAGAATTACCACATGACTTAGCAGTTTTACTCCTTGGTCTCACCCAAAAACATTAAAAGTAAGTGTCCGAATAAGCACCTATGCATATGTTCGCAGCAGCTCTATTCATAACGGCTAAGAGGGGAGCAGCCCAAATGTCCACCAGCGGGTGACTCGATCAGTGAAGGCAGCGTGTACACAGAATGAAATATAAGCACAAGAAAGGATGAGGTGCTGGTACACGCTACAAGTGGGTGAGCCTCCGAGACATTATGCTAAGGGAAAGAAGCCAGACATAAAAGGGTGCCCATTATTTGATTTCATTTAGCAAATCCACAGCAACAGAACACAGACTTGCAGTTACAAGAGCCATGGGAAAGGGTAACAGGGAACACTTGCCTAACAGTCCCGGGGCTTCCTTCCGGATGCTGAGAATGTTATGGACCTGATGACAGCTGACGGCCATATGACACTGAAAATGTACTCAATGCCACTGAAATGCTCACTATAAAGTAGTGCATTTTACATTTCATATGACTAAAATAAATAAATGCATGTTTAATTAGTGTGAGTGCCTCTTCCGAGAAGGTACATGTTACCGACTGCTGGAGTGCATCGGCCCCTGCTCAAGGCACCAGGGAATGAAAGGTGGTTTGCAGGAAACACTGCGGTGCCCATTCTGGTCGGAGCCTTTACTGCCCAGGCACCAACAGCCCCCTGTTCGGAGCAGTGCGATCTCCCGATGCACTCAGTGTCTGTCACCAGTCGACGGCCGCACAGCAGCCTTTCCTTCCTTTGTCCTCCCACAGTCCCTCTGAACGCTCAGAGGTAGGTTGTTGCAGAGGCCTTTTCAAGGCGGTTTTTCTCCCTCTGAGTTGCTGAGTCTTCTCTGGATGTGATGTCTTTTTACAAGTCCTCACACACCACACGTGAAGGTAGGAAGCCCTCTTATGTCTCGGCTGGAAACGCTACGAGGTCAGACATCACACTGCATTTGTTCACCACGGTATCCAGCACACGGTACAACAACAGGCAAGTTTAGGAGTTCAGATCTTAGTTTAAATCTATTTACTGTTTTGAGTGTTTCTAAATGTAACAGCACCTGAACAAAAAAGTCAGATAAATTATCTTTTAAGTTTAACTTTGTAACAATACTGTGTGCACAGGAAAAAGATTGGCTAGGGCCTGGCTAATCTCTCCCTTAAATTGCCACTCTCCTCTGGAGACCAAATATCACCATGGCGCCTGTAGCCACCAAGGAAACAGTGTCCTTCTTAACCTCTCCCACCTGCAGCTCTTCCTTGGGGCTCCTTGACTGCCTAAAAGCAAAAACTCAAGAATATTAACTCAACAGAGCTTGAAAAGTGAAATAACATTTTCGTTTATTTATTTCTGCTCAGCATCCAAATCACTTTATTAGTTGCATTTAAGAAAAGACAAAGCATTAAACACTCTCTCACTTCAGGGGTTTTTGGGGTTTTTTTTTTTTTTCCTTTTATTCAAGCGACTCACTTTTATCCCATTACTGACTTCCCAAGAAGTGTTGCCAGTACTGGAAGCTAAGATTGGACCTTTTTATTGCTTTACATAAGCAAGGCCTTAATCTAGCCTTAAGGCTCAAAGAAAGACTGTACAGGTAATAATTACAGACAAGTGGTGTCTCAAAAGAAAAGATGTTTTGACACCGTTAAAAAGCACCATGCGTAGGTGCAGGCTCCGCGTCAAGGCTGAGATGTGGGAAGAATGCTAATGTATTAGTCAGTTTGGGGTTTGAGTTGTAGCTCTGCCACTTACTATGTGAGCTTAGGCAAGTTTTTGAACAGCTCTGAATATCAGCTTACCAAGCTTAAAAAACGGAAATGGCCCTTAACTCCAAGACTTGCAGCACGGCTGAAACGCTCTTCAATTATCTTCTGTGTGGATGCCGTGGCTATATACGAGGCCGTGAGAGAGATCGGGGCAAGATTATTTGCAAAATAAGATTTTGCCCATTTCACACCAAACGTGATGACATTGAAGCACTTCCAACTCAAGGGAAATACACTGTGCTAGTTAGGCCAAACTAAGAATTTTTATATGGTGCACTAGGTAAATTCCGTGTAAAATTATTTTCCCAAAAAGATAAATGTTCACGAAAATGCTCTTGACTGCTTTTTTCCTGTTTTGCATCTCAAAGGCTGATCCCAAAGCTGACCTTATAAACAATACCAGCACACCACGAGCCAGACAAGCTCAGGGGAAGGCTGCTCTGCCCTACTCTGCGCCCTGTGGGAGGAGAAGGAACAGCCCATCGTTTCCGCTGTCCCTCTGGAGAACTATTTATTGTCCTGCGTTCTAACGAATACCCTAGTGACTTTAAAAGGTTAATGTTCCTTTCAAACTGTCTTATTTATACCCAGGGAACAATTCAGGATGTATACATATGTTCTCACACACATACAGCCAGCTCATGCATTTGTCTCTTTCAATATGAAAGCAAGAAATTCCACAGCCTGTATTTGTTTTGGATCTCACATGATAGAAGCCAAGTGTGAAGACATGGCAGAATACTGAAGTTCTACCAAGAACACTTTTAGGAAAGTGATACATCAAATTTTGGAGATAATTACAGTCTACAAAGAAATCGTGGCATTCCTCTTTAAAAACTCGAAGGTTATATCAAAGAGTGAAATAAGTAAAATAGGTAATATAATCTAAAATAAGTTTAAATGTCAATTTTGTCTACTTATGTTATTAAAGGGACAGGGTAATTATTATTAGTGTGTGTGCACCATAGTTTGCAAGGCCCTTTTCCCTTCTAGGGGTCCACTTAGGCTTCCTGTCTTCCATGTGACTCCCTGATTTGTAGCCAAGGTCAGGTACACTTGCCTGTTAGCAGCCTCAAGTAGGGCTGGAACGAACTCTGTAAGACAGCTGGAGTTTTGATCATCATTTTATAGGTATGAAAACTGAGTCCCACAGATTTCAAGGCAGAGCCAGGCATCAAACTCCTCTCAAAGGATCACAAATCTCAGACGTGGGCTACAGTCATTGGGAAGAGGTCATTCGTTGGAACCTCGCTTCTGCTTTAAGATTGTGTCTAAGCATTAATAAAGTAGAGAGATGAGCGATTATTTGTGAATGTATTGAGCATCAGTGCCCTGAGTGCCCCGCTGCCTGCTAATGCTCATTCTTCCTCTCATCCTAACCGTATCTTGTGAGAGGATGAACCACGACTGTTACCTTCTACCCAGTTTTTACAAATAAGAGCCTGAGACTCAAGAAGTTAAGTAATTTACCCAAGGTCACACAACTAGAACAAGGCAGAGCCAGGCTCTGAGCCCAGGTAGTCCGACTCCTGAGCCCCTTTGCTTGAGCACCACACAAAGTGCCCAACCCCAGCCCTTCCCCTCGCCCACCCCACTCATTAGTTACTTGTTTAGGAGGACGCAGGCAGGCTACCCGATGAACATGCCCTTCCAATCTGAATCACTACTGAATTCTCCCTTTGTTCTTAATACACATAAACATGTGCTAAATGTTTTTTCAGGCCTGCGTTGAAATTCTGGTTTAGCTACTTACCAGGTGAATGGCTTAGTTTCCTCACTGGTCAAAAAGAATTGCTAGGACCCAACCTGCACCTTATGTGAAAGCTACATAGTGCAAAGTTCCTCATAAGGAACCTGGGAAACAGAAGTCATTCAACGAATATCAAACCCAGGCCCTTCCTTCACTCTAGTTTTAAATACAGATATAAATCAAACACACACTAAATACAAAAAAAACTTCACTCAGTCACTCAGTTATTCACCTCAAAATGTTGACCTTTTTGAAACTTTCCAGTGAGAAGAGCTTTGAAGATGACAATATCATAAAATTCTTTCCTTTAGTTCTACACCTGGATAGCAAGAGTCGCTTGAATATTTTTATTGGTTTGTACAAGTGTACGAATTTATCCATATTTTTAATGCAGTACCCTATGTATAACAGATGTGCTTCTCAACTTCACAAACATCTGTTAAGAGTGCACCTCCTTTCCCAACCATCTCTACCCACAAGGAGTTTCTTGCTTATTAAGTAAACAAACACTGTGAGACAATGGTGCCATAGCAGAGGCAAATATCAAAGTCCACGGGAGCAATTAATTTTGCTTGAGGTGTCCCATCGAGGTGTCAGGGACTAGCTCACAGAGGAGGTGACATTTGAGATCAGGCACAACGGATGAGTCAGTTTCTCCAAGAACTGAGGAGCATTCCAACGTCAGAGTCAAATTACAAGGAGAAGATCTTGTTAAAAATGCCACACCAGAGAAACTTCTCTCCTTTTGCTTGTTCGGATTACTAAAGACAAAACATGATGCTTTTCAGGGCTAACCCACTACAGTTACTCAGTGACGGTTTCACAAAGCAAATGCGCCATATTTAACTATCCCAAAGCCACCGTTGTATAGTACCTAGGATTCTGAACAATGCAGGTTTCTCCTCTGAGGGCTCATAGATAGTGAATGTTTGTTACAGGAAAGATTGTTGAAGATTGTAAGCATGTGCTGCACGTGTAAGATTGGTAGCTTTTAAAATATTGATGCATTTGCACAAGTTACTTGACTTGAATTTTATAATAAACTTAAGAAAGAAAATGTCAAATTTGGACAAATTTTAAATTAACTCTTGTCTTCGTCACTTTCTCGTCCATTCGACCAATCCCCACAGCCTACAGCTTTCAGCAGGAAAGGCTTACTCCGGCGCACAGTTGTGGTGGAGTAGTCCACAGGCCACCGGCTCCAAGGCAGAACCGCATGGAGAGGGGCATAGCAGAGGAAAATCTGCTCACCTCGTGGCATCCCAGCGGCGAAAGCGAAGGGAGGAGCCAGACAGGGACACATACGCTTCCCGGTCACAACACGCACAACCGAGCAGACCCCACCTCCCCACAGCAGGTCACCTATGTGTCAGCTATAACACCACCACAGCCGATCGCTTGCCAAACACACGAGGTCCTGGGGCCACTCGAGATCGAATCATAACAACTCTCCTTTTAAAAAACACTTAGAAACCCGAGCGTGGTGCCTTGCGCCTGTAATCCCAGCACTTGGGAGGCTGAGGCAGGAGGATGGCTGTGAGTTCAAGGCCAGCCTGAACTACATAGCGAGACCCTGTCTCAAACAACCCCCCAAAAGTACTCCTTAGAACAGATGCTACTTGGATATTAACTGCATCAACTGACCTACACCCCTTCTTGGAATTCAAGTATGAAAGTGAGGGATGCAGAGACAGAACGGCAGTGAAGACTTGAGAAAATGGCCTGAGGCTGAGCAATTTGGGACTTGTTCTGCGGAACCCATGTTCTCCTAATTCTTTTTGTCCCAAATCATTCTTTCTACACATGTCTTCCATAAGTAAATCTGGTCACTATTCACATGCATCTGGTACTCTCTTCTGTGTCTTCTACCCTTTGTGGCCACCATATTCAGAGACTCCGATGTCTCCTGCCATCGCTAATGACAAGAAGCCATCAGAGTGACGATGCTTTCCAGTGTGCACAGCTAGGAAAATGTCCTTCTTGCCTCCTTTCTGGGCATATTCTCTCTCAGAGAGAGAGGACCAAAGCAGACGTCCTTGCGCCCCAGTGACGTACACCGTACAACGTCCACTCATCACTTTCCCATCTCGTATGTCAGTCACTCAGTCATTCAGATCTCAGTCACTAAGCAAGAGACACCTGAGTGCCCTGCACCTGCCACTCCAATAACCAAAGCTTTATTTCGGGGTCCAGCTCCTCATGGCTAGGAGCCTGTCCCTCTAGACAAGTAATCCAAGAAATCTTGGGACCATCGCACAGAAACACCCTGTGAGGAGGCCGGACTAATCTGTACTTCAAAGACACATCTCGCTGGAGACGATGGTGTTCTTGATCTATTCCCACTTGCTTCAGTTACTTGGTAAAAATAGCATAAGCCTGATACCAAATCCTGGTGGAAGGTAATGTTCATTTTTATTTGGTTAACGATGAATGAATGTGAGTTCTATTAAAGCCGTACATTTCCCCAAGTGAAAGTTAGAAATGGCCCCTCTCTGTAACCACTCTATGTAGTTCACTTTTTACTTTCAAATATTCTATCCATTTTCCTTAAGAATAGTAGCAGCCAACAATGATATCACATTTCACAAAGCCCTTTCTGTATACGTTCCTTAATTTAGAAGTTCTAGTGCTTTGGAAAAGCTACTATAGTGTATCCATTTCTTTTAGAAATTTCAGCAGTCCCTCCTGCCCACCCTCACCCCCTATTTTTGTACTAAATTTTACTTTTACATCTACACCTAAGTCACCATTTTCTCCAAGAACACTCGCCTGATCCCATTGGCCCCGCCAAGCAGGTCACATTGTCTTTTCCGGGACCGCCAGAGAGTCTGTAAATCAGAGGGCACCGAGGGGAACATGGAGCCCCCCAGCCCACTCCCCTCAAGCCCTGAGTTAACCCGTCCATCCTCCCCAATGCTGCCTATGAGTGATATTACGTCCACATGTGCCCGGATCCGAAAAAGGCAAAGAAGTGCCATTACTGAGGAATGTCTACCAGCACGGTCTGTGAGACACACCCTACCTGTGTGACCCTGAGCGGTTACAAAAGTCCCTTTGGGTGTCAGTTCCCTCATCTGGAAAATGGGGGTAACATTAGTGAACACTCACAGAATATTTACTACCATGTAGGTTTTCTCATTTAATTTTTGCAAGACTGTAAGGTAAGGTAAGTACTCCTTTATTTCCCTTTTTTTAAATTCTACAGACAGGAAGCAAGTACATGGGGGTAAAAATCACACAAATAGCAAATGGTCTTGTTTGAGATTCACGTCCATAATCTAAGAGCCATGATTCAAACTTAAGGCCATGTTTGAATTTACTACACCACAAAACTCAGCCTTCCTCGTAAGGCTTTCATAAGGATAAATAGTGTACATTGTATGATGTTCCTACTGTCCCAAAATTGTAACTGAAGACCAAAACCACTAAGGACTCCAGCCACGACCCTGAGGGTTTACTGTGGATGGCAGCTACTGACCTCCCCACCACCCCCACAGCCCCAGCCGAATAAAGAAGTGTCACGCCCACCTCTGCATAACCAAAGCACAGAAGAGATGTGGGCAGACATGCTGCTGCACTGCTGAGGGAGGGATATCAGTTCCATAGTCACCAGTTTTGGGGTTTTTTTATATGGAAAATTGAGCCCAGAGCCTCACACGTTCGGCAAGTGCTCTACCACTGAGCTGCACCCACAGCCACAGTAACTCTCCTAGGAGGATACTCGTGCACTTGCTATGGCCCCACGAATCGACTGACCTCAGAAGGTGGCTGGAATGGAAAGGTACCTCTTGCTGTGACTGCCATTAGCTGATGGGCAGAGACACTTGTATCAAAGTTCTGCAGCTGATGTTAGTGCAGAGGAGGGAGGTCAGCTAGAGAAGACCCCTAAGGAGGTCACCAGTGCTTAGGGAGACCGCGTAGAGTGAGCCCCTCCTTGCTGCAGCTTATTGAAGCCCATACTCACCTACGAAATATGGGAATTGTGATGCTCTGTTCATGGTATTGTCATGAAAACTAAACGAAATAACATGCATAAGGCTCCTTCGCAAAGCACAGCGCGGTTAACATAAGCTCTCCTGCCACACACTATTGCTTCTCTCGGTGTTTAAAGCTCAGGTAAATACTTCGAGTGTGGGGAGAGAAGCGTGGCTTTTCAGAATGTCAGATTCAACCTAAAAAGGAAATTCTATGTTTGCAGAACTCTATCTCTCTGGATTACCAAGCAGATCTGAAATGTACTAACCTTTTCAGTCATTTGTGAGCATGAGTGTAAGAAGACATTCTTGAATAATCAAAAAGCCTTCTCCTTCTGGCAGCCAAATGAAAGGAGGCCAGGTGTTCAGGATTAAAAAGGCATTACCCCATTTCTGAGTTTCTGAGGATGGTGTCAAGTATTTGTTCTTTCATAATATGTGCCATTTATAGAGCAGAAAGGGAGGAGAGCAATATGAGCAGTGCTGATAAAGGAACCTCAGGGAAAAGGGGGTGAGTCGTAAACACAGACGGCAACAGCAGCAGAAAGATAATACAGGACGCTCCTCTCCCTCGCCAGTTCGCAGGCTTCCCTCCCTCTCCCTAAAATAGGTCTGTTCTCGCCCACAGTGAGTTGGATGAACACTATCTAGGGGCCCCAAACATCATCTGTTTATTTGGAGGAACCTATACGTACGGTTTTGTGACCAAACTAGGCCGGCCTTTCAAAACTAGTTTCACAGCCCCTGCATTCCCAGAACCTTTTCTAAGAAAAATGTCCACAGCTAAACGCTCAAGTTTGCATTTTTAATTGGCACAATAAGGATATTTTACCATAACAATGGGAATACACAATGCTCAGTTTGTCCTTCATGCATAAAAAGCAAAAGGGGCTATTTTCTTGAAGTAAAACTAAAATAATTTCTGTTAGTAATATTAATGCCTTCCGTTTGGATAGGCGCTCTCTGTGCCAGGTACCGGGGTGAACTCTTAACATCCGTGGGACCCTTTCTGCAGCTGAGGCCGCTGGAGTTTGAGGGGCTAAATGATTGGATCTGAGGCCACAGAGCTTATGTGGAATTAGGAGTCAAGCCCAGGGCCTCCTCCAAATGCTGAGCTCTCAACCTCTGCCCTGCTACCTGCTTTCGAAACTTTCACTAGCTGTCCCTTCGACACCCAGGCTGCTCTCTTACACCGAGGAAAGGAAGAAAACCATCCCAGGAGAATCTCAGGGACTAAGGCACAGCACCAGCTGCTATACAGAACAGGACTGTATTGCAAAGAAGCCCTTCAGTCTTTGTACACAGCAAGCTCATGGCGCACCCACTGAAGCCATTCTAAGGATCAAGTATTACTTTGGAAAGGCCTCTGTAATTTCAGAGTTTAATAATATGAAATTAAACCCAGAACCCTCAAACAAACCCATTTCAAAACTACAATACCCCTGGAAATGACCACTTCCATTAGATTTGAGATCATTACGTAACCGTCTCTGTGTAGAGGAAATGGATGATTTTACGTTGGAACAAATACAAAACATCAGTGCATTTTCAACCAGTACAATTTCCTAAACTCCTTTTATCCAATTTCCCAATTTTGTCAGATACTTGAAACTGAAATAAAACTCCCTCTCAGCCCAGTTTCTTGTTCATCTTAACTCTGCAACAGAATTATTCCTAGGTTTTACCATCGATCTATCTCTTAGGATTTGGGTTTCATTACTTCAGCACAGGGTAAAAAAGACAAAGACATGTGACAGAAGCAGACTTTCTTCCACAAGCATTGCATCTTTTCACCCTTTGTGCTCAAAACATGAGTGTGCACATTACAAGAGTGTGTCAGTATTTATTAGAGAAACAGATCTATACCACAAGATATACAAATACATAAGAAGCTACACGTTTGGCTTCCAATGGCCACCTGCGGAGTCAGATGAGGGAGAGTGCAGAGGGTCTGTCTGCACACTGGAGACGAAAGGACTCAGTCGAAGGTCTGGAGTTCACGCAGCGTCCCGCGCAGGTCCGTACCAGGAGGAAGATGGTCTGCACTGGAGGCCAGGAGATGACATCCAGGGTGAAGGTAAAGACTGGAACTGCTCTGAAGAAACAAGAGCAGATCTGTCCTTATTTTGCCTTTGTACCGCGCAGGCAACAAGCTCCCTGGGGTGGGTCTTTCCCCCGAAGGTGCAGAATTGCTCAGCCCGTTTAGTTAAGCTTCCCTTAGCAAGTTAACACAGTCAACCACCACAAAGAGTAATAACAAACAATTACAGTCTACAAATAGCTACTGATACTTAGGTAATGAGAAATATCTCTAAACACTAAAGGCAAAAGATATTTGCAACAATTAAAGAGATTAAGTGACTTAAACCTAAAAGAAATATTTCTGCAGTCCTATGATGAAGGTTGCAAATGCAATCTTTTGAGCACAGGGGAATGTTTTCCATCCTTAACCCAGTGTTTTAAAAAAATCTTCAGTTAAATGAATTTACTGTTTACATATGCAGTTACTACTTAGGACACATTCTGTACAGTGCAGTTGGGATACTAAAGTAAGGAAGAAATACACGAGATCTTTATCTTCAAGAAAGTTTCAGTCTTGCAAAGAAGGTAAGAAAAGCTAACACACTGTAATGTAAAGAAGAATGGAAAAACGCCTGCAAGAAAGCTGCACAGCATCATGGGAGCTCAGAGGAGGGTGGGCTCGTGTCCGTGTGAGGAGAACAGAAGATGGTGGACAGGTGATTTCAGGTTCGTGAAGTGCCTCCGAAAAGGTAACACCAGATACCACTGGGAGATACAACTGGAATGTTAGCCTGAAACGACCTTGTAGAGTACCAATGGTCTCTCGGACAGCTCTCTCAGCCCTCCTCATTCATGATTTCATTACAAAACAGATGTGCAGCAGCCAATTAGAAAGGAGGGATCAGCATCTAGGGAAAGCTAAAAATAAAAATACGGGGACAGCATCTGGAGTACGAGAGTAAGACTCGGGAATAACAGACTTGCCAAGGAGATCTCACTGACCAGTACACACATTAATGATATCACTTTGTTTTATCCTCATAATATTCCACAAAGTTGGCCTCATTGACATTTTCCTATAAGCAAACCAAGCCACAAATGTTAAGAAAAGTATAAACCATGTCCCAGAAGTTTAGGGACTTTCAAGATTTCAACAATGTCACATTTCCAAGCAGATCAAAAAGAATGAAAATAAAGAAAAGATCATGCGCCCTTAGGAGCAGGAGGTTCTTAAACATTTTCAAGGTAATGGTTCTTGGAACACCATAGGGGAGAAAGCAGAGAGTAAGAAAGGGAGATGTTAAAGAAGCAAAGACTGTTTCAGCAAGACTTGAGCAATCAAAGAAAAGCGAAAGGCGAAATGCGATTTCCAAGACAGCGTATGTTTGAAGAGAAAACGCCTTGCTCTATTTCTTGTTCCGAAGGTGGGAAAGAGCCAAGCACATCGGTGGACAGAGGGAAAGGGGCTATGGAGGCACAGAGCAGCAAACACAGAGGAGCACTGGGCAGAGAGACCTGGGGCCCAGGTGACCGGCTCTTCGCCTTCTCTCTGCTTACTTTGTTTTCTGAGCTCTGGCGGAAGGGAAGATTCTGAGTGCCAATCAATGCCCAGACTGCGCTGATGTAATCACTGATACACGGCGCTAAATAATGAATGAACGCTATTTCTTTTATGTCTTTTTAAATAGCCCTTCATAAAAGGACCACTGGAAAAAAACCAACTTGTCTTTCCAAACTTTATTTTTAAAATGCATAATTAATATAGAAAAGTATCACTGTACAGTCAAAACCAACATCCATCTCATTCTCTTAACAGAGAACTATGAAGAAGAAAAAGAGGGAAAATGTTATTAAAGATGAAAAGGTTTTCTACTGGGCCTCAGAGAGCACCAGGAGTTACCTATATCCACATTAAAGCTTTAAGATGTAGTAAGAGTTTAACATATGCCAGCCCCATGCTAAGTATTTCTTTATAGCATCTTGCTGACTTCTTATGACACCCTTGAGATAGATGCTATTAACATTTTTGTCAGAGAAAATAATACTTAGAGAAGTTATCTTTTCAAGAACTGCCTACCCTACCATTCTATACAGGTTCTCATAAAGCAAACAATTATTCTGAAGTTAGCAATGTTCTAGGAGGCCACGTGAAGTGTCTGCTTTTACTGCGACAGATGCAAATATACGGCCAGAAAATCAGCCATAAGATGCTAGAGTCTAGCCTTTCCAACCAATATGCTCTGACTGACAAAACTTTTAGAAAATAAAGTCAAGGGAAGGCTCTTTAACTTAAAAGTGGTTTTGCAGGATCATACAGCGTATCTCGCAAGTATGAGCTAATTCCCCAGTTTTCTGAAAGGAACAAAGTATAGTATAAATTTCCAAGGATGAACACATTGCCTCTAGCATGTGAGCTTACTACTGAAGTTAAAAAGTCTTCTGAGACAAAACTGAGTGCTGCTTATAAGACGCTAAAGTGAGAATGAAGTGTTCGGTACTTCTCCCTTTCCTCAAAGAGTCAGTAGCTGATGTTCTACAGAGAAGAGTGTGTTTGTCCTACAGTACAATTCACTGTTAGCTTCCGAGGACACTTAGACTTAGGCCTTTAAAAACCCCAGCTCATCAGTTCTCAGAATTTAAAGTAATAACTAGGATAATCAGATATGATAAAACACCTTTTAGCAAACCAATGTCACTGCTCCATCTAGTACTAGGGATAGATACAACACGCCAAACATGCTGGGGCCGTACTTGCTTGTTCTGATCTAAGCGCTGTTACGCACCCACTCCTGTTAGCTGCTGATTTCCATGTCCACTCTGTGCCTCTCCTCCCCTCCCCTCTCCTCTTCTCTCTTGTGAAGTGGGAAGAAAATAATGACTACCTGAGTTTACCCATGCAAAGCTGGGCACAGGGTAAACACTACCTAAATGCAGCTACTGTTACACATTTGGGTGTTTATAAATGCGGTGACCCTGTTTGCAGTTTTCTCTTGCCTGGCTAGGTGAATAAAGCATCACAACTTTTTCTTGAAGGTTTGTTTTCAGTGTTGCCCAGCAGTCTCTACCTCCTCTTCCTCCCCTTCTTCCTCCTCTTCCTCCCCTTCCTCCTCCTCTTCACCTTCCTCCTTTTTCACTCTCCTGGACTTGCCAGCTGGACTCACTGCACCATTTGCAAAGCGGTGTCAAATGACACTGTAGGAATTTCAAGACTGCAACACAAAGCATTAAACCATGTATGGAGCGCCTCAAAAGCAGAGCCCTGCACCTTCACCAGTCACAGGCCCCCAAAGCAGCCGTATTCTCTGTACCTTCACTAAGTCATTTATTCTTTTAGAATATCTTCTTTAACTCTGTTTGTCCCAGAAAAAGTACAAGGTAATTCCCTTTCTGTGGAAAGCACTTGAGATTCAGCATGTTACAGGAAAGCCAACTTCTTGTTTGAAGTCAGATGTTTGCTATGTTGTTTAACACAACTGCCCTCCTGGAGTATTGGAAAAACCAGATCATCTTTGAGTCCATACAGACTGCTTGTGTTCACTGAGAAGCACAGAATCTTTTCCCTGGTGTGGGACCTGCCTCTGACGCCCCTCAGCAGGGGCAAAGCGTTGTGAAGCTTAAATCACCTGAGCAGTTTTTTACCCCCACCCAAGAGCAACAGTTCTCCATTAGCAACCCCAGATCTGGTGCCCACTGAGGAGATAAATGTTTCAAAGTGCTTTCTCCCTTGTGGTTTTTCTCGTTGATCCCTGGGTCATTCCAGGATAGTCAAAGCTAAGATCTTCTAACATTAGCTTCCTATCTACATTAGGTTATGAATGCTATCTACTGAATACCGAGAAAGGCCAAACCTCCTTTCTCAATAAAAAGTCTTGTTCTTGTTAGTTTGATTACTAAATAAACAAATCATACGTAAGTATATGTCTCTTATTTTAAAAATGCATACTGTCTTCAGGTAGATGTAGCCCACACGTCCTTCTTATGGGGCTACAGCACAAAAACCACTACCTCATAGGTGCCTCGTGCATTCTGAACTCTCTTTGAACTGACAGAAGAGAACTATCATTTGTTCAATGTACTTGCCCCGTTATTTTAACTTAGACTTGCTCTTCAAAACTCTAAGAATTGTTTAGAAAAAAGATAACCGTGGCCTTGGCAGCTATTGACAAATATTGGTAAAACAGTAACAGCTCCTGAAATACCCTCGTCTTCTCAAGTTTCTGTTCATCAGCATCTGGGTAGGAGCTGCGGTCAGGGAGGCCAAAGCCAGGCAGCCCTGCAAGCCCGATCACGGACGAAGGCCAGGTATCGGTTACGGAAGCGAAGGGAATACAGAACCTTGAGTCCAACAGTAGATCAAAACTAAGAGCACGAGCAGGTAAGAGCCGTGCTCACGGCAGAGCAGGCCCGAAATGCAGGGCGCACATTCAGGCAGTGGTGGGCAGCTGAGCAGCAGAGCAGCCTGCGATCACCCACACGTGCGTCACACCCCTGTGCGCGCAGAACTTGTCCACCTGATCATCCCCGACCCAGAGAGGCCGAGGGAAACTAGTGTTTACATTTAAAGGGAAGCTGTTATTCAGACAAAAAACAAGTCCAGAGCCACGAGAACTGAGAAGCTGGAACCCAGACTGTGCGCCGAAGCCGCTGCGAGAAGCCCCTGAGCCACCGCTTTCCACAGTCACCTGCTGAAGTGTAAGATCAGCCCAGGAGCTGGACTTGAACAACTCGGCTGGTAAAGGCATCAGTGACGCTGTGTCCCAGAGTGAATACACATCAGCTTATTTACTAAACTTTAAGAAATGTTGTAAGGTAGCTGTTAGATACTGACATTATTAAAATTTAAACTATATAAACTTATAAGTAAATATTTGTATTAAAACCAGAGTAATACCCACTCACAACTCAGTGCTGCCTAATTACTCACTACATTTTACTGTTATCTGTGCCCTTGAGGTCATTTAACGACTCCTGTAACTACATGGTGGAAACATTCACAATGGTTTCCTACCACACGTCTCTTCCTACTTCCACATTCAGGAACATCCCATGGATAGCTTCAAATTGGCCTTAACAGAAATAGATATGCCATGGACTTTTTAAAAACCTACGTGTTAGGATCGGAGGAAGAGTCTAGTTGTTAAACTTGTACCAGAGCTGGTGAGTGACCTAGCACTGTACTCTCACCCGGAGGAAACCTGTTATTCAGGATGAAACACAGCCTCTCTCAACGGTATCAGTGCAAGTGCAGCACACGAGAACTGAGGAGCTGGAACACAGGGACCGAGCAGGTAGCAGGCTGATGAATGACCGGAATTACAGCGCTGCGGCACTGAAAGGTCTCACAGCCATCGGTGCGGTCGTATTCTCACATGGCTCTGTGGCTGCTCTTTGCAAACTAAACTAGGTTTAGCAGCTTTCACAATCTGACCCCAACCTACCTCTACGGCCTTAGCCCATACAGTCTATTTCCTGGCCCCACCTAATTTCTCATCAGTAATATGCCAAGCTTTTTCATGCCTCCCTTTAGTCAGTAAACCTTGGCCGAGCTCCTAGGAGAGACTGGTCACCGTGCTATGCATCAAAGAATCAGAGATGGCTGGAATTCTTCCTGACCTCCAACTGCTCACCATCTAGGAAAGAAAGGGGAGCAGCAGATAAACAAACCCTTCAAAGAGGGGGTGACAGTGCTGGGATGGAAATGCAGCATGTGCCTTGTGGAAACGCAGGAGGTGCACCCACTAGGGAAGCCACGAACGGACAGTTGAAGTGAGTTTTGATGAGACACTATGTTACAGTGATTAAGGTGCCTGGGTTCCTGAGCTGCATTTCTTGGGATCAAAGCCCAGTTCCACCATTGACCAGTTTACCAGTTGAGTAACCTTAAGTGTGTTACTTCATGTCTCTTTCAGTTTTACCATCTACAAATTGAGACCCTCCTTTACAAGGTTACTGTGAGAATTACTGTGTGAAATAACGAATGTAAAGCATTTAGGTTGTGTCTTACCCAATTAAAAAAAAATGGCAAGAGATGTTTCCAGGACAGAATATAGTAGGAGGAAAGGAAAGAAGGGAAAAGTAAAAAAGTGAAAAAAGAAAAATTGGAAACAAAGCTTCTGCAGATGAGAGGAAGGTTTGAAGGGAGGGTAAGGGAGTGGGGAAAATAATCAAGTTATATAACACACAAATTCTCTATGATGAGTGTGATCACTGTGTACTTCTAAAATGTACCAATAAAATCAGATGGAAAAAAAAATGGTACTTGCAAGAAAACCTGACTAAAGGCATAAATGATTGTAATGTGTTTCCTCAAATGCATTTTTAGCACAAATGTAGTCTAAGGCAATAGGTAAATAGGAACTTGTCACCTTTACAAAAGAGTTGCCTCTGTAACTTTCCGTAACAACCGTGTCCAACTGTCAGGAGCCTAAGAGTGACCTTAGGCGCCTTCCCTTCCCCACTCCCAATTCACCTAATAACCACCACGTCCTCGAGAGAGTTGGCTTCTCTGCCAACTGCGACAAGGTCCAGTTTGGATTTGCTATCCAGATGTCTAATACTTTTATAAATGCTATGAAAATAAGTCACTAAAGAAATGAAATGAAAAGCAAACTTCGAAAAGCAAGTCTAGTTTCTCTCATAAAATTACTCTTTGACTTTCTATAAAAATTTCTAAGTCTTACTCTCGAATTTTGTGTTACCTCCTAACAGGTTAGTCACATAGAGTTCACAGACCACATCAGTCCAGCAGCCACACTTTGAAAATCATTGCTATAGAAAATACTACACAGACGCTCCTCTACCTATGGAGTTATATCTGATACATCCATTGTAACTTGAAAATATCAAAAGTCCAAAGCATATTTAATGTACCTAACTGCCAAGTGCTATCACTGAGGCACAGAGTACAGGCCAGTGTCCATGGTTCATGGTCATGACCGCTAGCTGACTAGGAGCCGCTGCTCACTGCCCAGAATCTTCAGATCATACAGCACATTGCTAGCCAGGGAAAGATCCAAATTCAAAATCTAAGCATGGTTTTCACCGCATGGGTATTGTTTTCACAGCACTGCAAAGCGCAAAATCACAACGCAGCCGTCATCAGTGAGGGACTCTTCGCACCTTCCTGAGCATTTCTAGAATACCTCACCTTCCTAGTTCAAGTGCTGAGGCCCTCGTCACCCTCCCGTGATCAACAACCCAAGCGGCCTCACGGACCCAGTGTCTGTACCCTCCCATCCACCTTCTGCTTGACAGCCAGCTCGGTATTTTTATCCACTGGTGATTCCTCCATCGGAACCCTGCAAATTATTTTCCATTTTCCCGGATCTTCCAGGATAGACTCTAGCACCCCACCATCTGACCCCTGCCTCCCTCCCCACACTAGCATGTCCCGCTGTGCTACCCTGCCCCGCGCCCTCCCCCCACATCCCACACTGCACTGCACAGCATGCCAGACTCACAACGCTAACACTACCCCGTGGGTCACACTTCTTTGCACATGTTAGTATCTCTGCCTGAAACGCCCTTCTGCATCTGAAGGAGGAGGAGCAGGAAGGGGAAGCGGAAGGGGAAGGAGGGGAAGAAGTCCTAGTTCCTGTGGAAGACTCAATTCCGAAGTCATATTCTCCAGGAAGCTTTTCCTGATTCCACCTCTGTCCAATCCCTGCAACACTTGAAATGTGCTCCTCTGGGTACTCGCTGCACCCTGTGCACATTTGTATGTTTATAGCATTT